>CAHIKZ030004203.1:1717500-1777500 GCA_903632075.3 Acanthosepion pharaonis
GTCGAAAATTGCAGCCGTGCATTCGTTACACACACACACACACACACACACACACACACACACACACACACACACACACACACACACACACACACACATATATCCTGCTTTTTATAGATAGAGATTTACCTATGGTCCATTTTCAGAAAAAGCTAAATAATTTTTTTACTTTCGAGCCATTCTGGTAAGAAGAGGATTTACTTTCAACTCAATACAAAAAATCTCGGAAAATACTTTAACAATTTTCGGCTCGAACTGACAGTAAAGAAAAGTAAATATTAACGAATTTTAAA
Organism: Acanthosepion pharaonis; assembly: GCA_903632075.3. NCBI lineage: Eukaryota > Metazoa > Mollusca > Cephalopoda > Sepiida > Sepiidae > Acanthosepion > Acanthosepion pharaonis. The sequence continues at coordinate 1,717,794 of CAHIKZ030004203.1, forward strand.
AAGTCACCTTCTTTTTTAGACACGACAAATGCCAGTTTAGGGAAAAGGTACTAAGATACATTATTTAAGTATACACACAGATACATATACACATAATTCGTTCTTTCGTTTTCGGATCTGATGAAGCCTTAAATGACGAAATGCATTATCAAATATATTTCTAAACAAACCTAATTTCATAAACGCTTCCATTGTCTATATATATATATATATATATATATATATATATATATATATATATATATATATATGTGTGTGTGTGTGTGTGTGTGTGTATTTAGACAGCAATCCTTCTTTTATGCACATTTCATTGAATACGACAGACAAGGTGCTTTTATTTAGTTTTTTATACAATTTCTCATGCAATCTAATAATTTTTTTTCTTTTCAGATGATAAATTATACAAAATATTTAATCCTTGAAAATGGCTAAATGTATATCCGAAAGCGCTCGGATAAAAAGAACATTCGAAAATTTTTTATATAATTTATCATCTGAAATAATATATATTAGATCGCATATATTGTTTGTGGGACAAATAATACTGAGTGTTGTAAAAATCATATTTTTTTAAAATTCATTGACACAGTCATGTTCGTTACAGTCACTTCCGCGCAAATATTCTTGAGAAAGCTACGAACATATCTTTTCTTTCCCCCAGCTATGGGTTAAATAGTAGGACAGGCTTGGCTCTTCAGTCTCGGGTGGTAGCCAGTTTAAGAGAAGGAAAAGTCTGAATTAAAAATCTTCCACTGACGCTATCAGATCTTGAACATTCTTGTCATTTGATTATGGTATTTGATATTATGAGAGTGACGTTCCTGTTGTCTTCTTTTTATGTGTCGTGTCCTCTCAGGACGTAGGCGATCGTGGATCCCCACAATTTCCTGTCCCTTATAGCTCTTAATAAACTTTGTCTTTCTGTTATTTTTCCGAATCTCTGTTCCGCCATCCATTTACTCAGGCTTGTTAAGTATGCTATGCGCTGTTTTTCTCTGTTCCTCTAGCCCTCTATCTGTCCTGTGAGTATCAGATTTTCCAAGCCTTCCTTCCTCATTATGTGCCCTAGAAACCTTAACTTTCTCTTCCTGGTGTTAAGTATTAGTTTCCTTTTTGTTTCCATTTTTTCCAAAATGTTGTCTTTACTCACATGTTCAGTGCATGATATCCTCAGCGTCCTTCTGTAGAACCATATTTCTGTTGCTTCATGTCTCCACTTCCTCTTTCAGGAGATTGTCCAGCATTTGCTGCCATACAGGAAGAAATATATCACATAATAGTTCAGTATTCTTTTCCTTGTTTCTAGCGGAATTTTCTCTATTTCTTAGAACTATTCTTAGCTTTTGAAATTGTTGAGGGGTCCTCTCCTTTTTACACAAATGGACTCATCCAACATATACATATACTACTGCTACGTGAAGACCCGAGAGACGAGAGCAACAGAGAATAAAGTAAGAGACAGACAGAACGAACGTAGCCAGCAAGAGTCACAGTGAGCGTAGCACGTAGACTCAGTAAGAAGTCATACAGCGATACTTCAATACCAAAGACTGTATATATATTTTGCTACTAACCCGTATTTCTGGAACTACTAACCTGCATTACCAGTTTGTATTATTGCGTTAATACATTATTTCCCTATATTCATTCTTGGCGTTTGTTATTTATTGGTACCGGATTTCATCCCGGAATCCACAACAGAAATGCTTCCTTGACTATCTCAATACACCTTCGGATTTCCATGTCACACTTTCCGTCCTCTGTTAAAACGGTCGATGGACAGTTCCATAGTGGACATTTGCGTCGCGGACAATTGCGTCCCTGGATAATTGCTTACTTCTGATAATATTTTTAATGTAGAATAACAATAATAAACAGCACTTACCGGTGTAAAGATCCCAGCTAGCGTCCAGCTGGCAGACAAAAATAAAGCAGGTTGTAACTTAATACAAACCCTGCAAACTAACAGCTGAATCAAGCTGGTATTTATATAGAAATACCTCCACTCAGGTACCAGCAGCCAATCACAGCCCAAGCAATGGACTATCCCACTTTAGCACAATGAGATGCTCTATGGCAACATAAATAGCGCTCTTTCTAAAGGTTGGATTATTGTTCACTTAGCTTGCTCCACAACTAAGTGTTTATCTCTACCACGTGATTTTTCTACATGGAAATCACGTGGTAGAGATAAACACAGTTACCAGTTTTTGTTTAAACAGTTGTATAATGTAGAAATTTGCAGACAAATACCTTTAAGCAGAAATGTAGTTACCATAAATAAAAAAAGAGAGAAAAAATTCTTTTTTTTAAAACAAAAGAAAATTAAACTAGCAGTTTCAGTTCACTCCAGCAGTACGTACCACAAACATTGAATAGATTCTGGATTTTATAGATTATATTTTTATTTGGAACCCATGACTAAGTTCCGAAAATCAAACACTGGTTGAAAAATATTTGTGGACGAGGAAAATTACAGCTGCCAATATCATAAGAAAAATGCCGATGAAACAAATATGGCGATGTGTAAAGCGATCTTGCAACACTGTTAATCTGTCATTGCATCTTAAACAAAAATAAACTTTAATTTTTTTCTTTTTTTTTCTTTTATTCCTTTTTTTTAAAAATTTATGCTTTTTAAAAAAAAAAAAAAAAGTATGCTAATTGCCTTTAAAATTTTCAAAATATTATCAGAACTGTTCAGTTACCCAGGGACGCATTTGTCTAGGGATGCAACTGTCCAGGGACGCAATTGTCTGGTACGCAATTGTTCGGAACCTAAATGTCCAGTCCGCGATTGTCTTAGAAACGTTAAAAGTTAAAACACTTACCAGATATTTAAATTTCCGCACTTGTTTGATTTTGGCATATCCGATTTGCAATTCGCATTTTGGATTCATCCTTTTGCCAACAGCCATGCATTCTGTCTGCTTGCAGTTGATGTTTAGTCCTGTTGTACAAGTGCTTACTATACAGAAAAACCTCTAATCAACGGAATAATAGGAGGGCTGGTCCGTTAAAACTGATTGTCCGTAGGTGGGAAGGTATTATTTTTGAGTCATAAAACCACTAGAGTAACTACCAGTAGTTATGATTATAATGCAAATACTATAAACATTCATATATATGCCATAAATAAATATATACGTTATATAGATACATTAATCAAAATAACAAATTCTCACAGCTACTTTCTCACGCACAAGCTAATGTATCGTACTTTCCGTCTTTGTTTACAATTGAAAGGCATTTTGAGAACTAATACAACTCGTTCCGCTAAGCCCGCAAATTTTGAATTACATCGCTGATGATTTAGAAGTTTTTTTCTTACAAATTTTTTATTTTGCCTGAAACTTTAGTCCGTTGATGAGGAGTCCGTAGATGAAAAGCTTGTTTGTAATCTGTCTGAGTTACAGGTACTTTCTTATCTGGAAAAAAGCCAAGGAACGGTTAATTTAAGAAAGTGCTCATGCTCGAAATCGGGTACATTTATATAAAATCAAATGTTAAACACAAAAAACAACCCATTATCAGTAATATTACTATTAGTGCTATTGATATTAGTGTCATTGATGATATTTCTATTGCTATCGTTGTTTTTATTATCATTACTACTACTACTACTACTTCTATGTGCCTTGTCCCTTCGAGATTTTGGCAATCATGGCTTTCCATAATTTCCTGTCGTTGTTAGCTTTCTTTTGTCATTTTGCCATCTCTCCCAAACAGTGCTCCACCATCCATTCACCCAATTTTGCCAGGTAGGTTATGAGTTGTTTTCCTCTTACGTCTTCAGGGAGAGTCCGACCTCCAAAAAATCATCTAATTTTAGTATGCAAATTCTTACTCATGCCCCCAGACTTAAAGGCCACGCTACACTCAAAACGCACTGAAGATGGGCCTGATAATATTACATTTATATTATTGTTGTTCTTATTATTAATAATGATTTTGAAGTTATTAGCAACAACAACAAAAAGAACAACAATATATTTTATAAAGCAATTTTAAAAAATATTTCCGGTAAGTCTTGTGGCGTGAAGGCACGAAGTGTTTGGCAGTAGGGGACACAGTGAGGATGTAACTTACAGTACAATTAATATGCAACAACGAACTTGTTGATTATCACCCCATAGAGCAAATTAAGCAGTAAATGCTTTAAAGATGACTAGAAAAACATAAATGTATGCCCTTTGGCGTGGCGAGCGGAAGAAAACCAAAAAGAAAATAGATTAAAATTGGTAACGAAAAAATTTCCTTTTATCACCAAGACCATTCTGCAACAAAAAAAAAAAAAAAAAAAAAAAGGAATAGGAAGCTGTAGAAAGCGATGATTGTCCATGACCTGAAGGGACACGGCAAGAAGAAGAAGAAGAAGAAGAAGAAGAAGAAGAAGAAGAAGAAGAAGAAGAAGAAAAGTAAATGTTATACGATATGCTTTGGAAGGGCAGGAAAAAGACTTAACTTCGGCTTAAAGCCTTCCCTTAATCTTTATAGACAGGCTTACGATTCGTCCCGGCTTTGTTGGTATGGCCTCGTTTTGAGGAGCCCTGCTAGAGATTTCAGCTATCAGTATTCTTTTTTTTATTTCTCTTTTTCACTCGAAACGCAAATTTTTCTCCCCGGAATCGATCCTCCAGATCTACAAATCAACAATTCGCCCTTGCATGGAGTATTGCTGCCATATATGATCTGGAGCCCCTTCTGTTTGCCTCGGGGTACTTGATAAGCTCCAGAGGCAGATATTCAATATAATTGGCCCTGATCTGGCATCTCGTCTACAGACACTTTCTCACAGACACGCCGTCGCCTCTCTCTGTCTGTTTTACAAATACTTTCATGGCAATTGCTCCGAGGAGCTGCATTCGCTGGTTCCCAGACTTCATGAGTTCAAGCGCCCTACGAGGCTGGCATCCCGCTCTCACCTCTTCACTGTCGAAACTCCTAAATGTAGCCGTCTCTTCTACTCCAATAGCTTCATGTCTCGCACCTCTTGCCTGTGGAACTCCCTTCCCTATTCTAGTTTCCCTGAGAGCTATAATCTCCAGCTATTCAAATGTAATGTCAATCGACATCTCCAGTTGCCTTGATCTATCCACTACCCTTCTCCTCATCCTTTCTTCTATCACTTCTATCTGATCTTGTTCTAAATTTTCCGTAACCCCTTGCGTCCTAGTGGCTTCCCGCCTTGCTTGGGGTGAAACGCTTAAAAAAAAAATTAACTGTGTAAGTTCAGTTGCGGGTACTCGTCTCTTTAAGCAATACATATCTTACAGAAGTGGGTTAGTGTCAATAGTGTTGGACTATTTTTATTCTTTGGTCCCATATGTGCATGGGACATCTCTTTAAACTCGACCTCATGTTACATTCCTTTCGAGTGGCGTGCAGATAAATACCCTTCGAGCATCGACCAATCGTTTAAGAAGTAGTTGATCATGCCCCTTTTTACAAATTCAAAAATAAAAGTGGTGGATTAATTTTACTTCCTCTTTCCAAGTTAGTATGCTCTGCGCTTGGCCGTCTATGTAACCCATAACAACCAGAAGGTGATATCTGGTCTATACAGAAGACAGCTTTGGGGTAGAGAAGATCATTTCTTGACGTGTGAATAAAACAGTCTTTTTCTGTATGATGTGCCGAATTTATGAGTAGAGGCAGCGTTTGTAACATCCATTAACTTTTTCTTTTTCTCTTTGTTAGCATGTCTTTTTCTTTAAAAATAAAACCTTCATTTACATTCTTCCGATAGCTAGGAAAACATAACTGATTTTATCAATTATTTTTAATGTTTGGGTAAATATCTCTACCTACGACAGGTATTACTAAAGCTGCCTTCACATAATTAGTAAACCCAACATATGAATTGACAGAAAAGGGGGCAAATAAGAAAGAAAGAAAGAAAAAAAGACAGAAAGAAAGGATTATTTTCTTTTTAAAACTTAAAAGGTTTTGACCAAGTCTTTACGTGATATCCTCCTGCGTGTCAGTGAATGCTGGACAATCTCCTCAAAGATGTAAAAGAGACTTGAAGCAACAGAAATGTGGTTCTGCAGGAGGATGCTGTGGATATAATGGACCGAACATGTGGGCAATGACAAGATTTTGGAGAAAATGAAAACAAAAATGAAACTTCTGGGGGCACGTCATGAAGGAGGGATTCGAAAATCTCATACTCACGTGATTGATTGAGGGAAAAAGAGACAGAGGGAAAGCAGCGTGATACAACCTTGATGAGATTGAGTAAATGGATGGTAGTACAGGGTTTAGTTTAGTTTATGGCATATCAACATCAGTGGGTTATTTAATACCGACAAGATTTTTATTGCTGGTAATATTTTTTCTTTAAAAAATGTATTGCTGGTAATATTTTTTTAAATGTATTGCTGGTAATATTTTTTAAAATGTATTGCTGGTAATATTTTTTAAAATTTATTGCTGGTAATATTTTTTTCCAAAAATGTATTGCTGGTAATAATGTATTGCTGGTAATAATGTATTGCTGGTAGTAAATTTTTTTCTTCTAAAATGTACTGCTGATCTGATTGATCTCTTGTCGCTATGAAGTCCCTTCTCTAGCCGATATTTTCACACTGTTGCTGAAAATCTTCCACGTGTTGATATTTTGGAGGGGGTGCGAATTTCTACGAGCGTTATTTTTTTTTTTTTTTTTTTTTAGTCACGTGAAGGTTTTATCAATTAGTCAAAATTAATTTTACAAAATGTAAACTGTTTTTTTTTTTTTTTTTTTTTGGTCTGATTTCGTCTTGGTTTTGATCCACATTTTACATAGTTTTTGCCAAAGACGGTTAGTTTTGGGCGCAAATATTTGGCGGCCATTTCCTTCCAATTTGCTGGGGATCCATTTTTATCAGAATATAGAACTAGGAGAGCTTTTAAATGTTCTGTTAAAAAAGAAAGCTTTCAAATAAACTATTACTTTTTTATGGGTTCCGATAAAAATAAAATATAAAAATAAATTATATACAAAAATTAAAAATAATAAAAATAAAATAAGGCATTTGCGCTTTTCTTTAAAACCCTTATCTTTTTCTTTCTCTCTGTATTTCTCTCTCTCTCCTTCTCTAAACTTCTCTCTCGACTAACGAGAAGGGAACTCTTAAATAAAAAGAGGAAGAAGAAAAAAGACTGAATCCGACCGAATAACGCTAGAAATTTGCAGGACCAGAGCCTACTTATTTGTGATTGAAGACTACCAAAAATCAGGGAGGCTCCACGCATAACTTCCGTTATAAAAAAAAATGAAAAAGAAAGGAACAGGAAATAAAATAATTTTGGCCAATCAAAAACATTAACACAAAGAGACTTTGATGTTAGCCGAAACCAAGGTTTGCGGTAGATTCTCAGAGCCTGGTCAAAAGGATATAAGTTCACACCTCTGAGCTAGACGAGAAGAGGTACTGTGGGGGTGACTACAAGGGACACGATTACCGAATAAACCAGCCATACTTGACACATGAAGTAGTTAAGAGGTCATCTGTTAATCATATTTCTGGTCTGCTTAGGGCTGAGAAAAACACAGTAGATGGTATTTATCAATCCACCCACGGGGATCGAATATGGCACAAGGCCTTTTTAATGTGGATATCTCTGAGCCCGTAGGCCCAGCCAAAAATAAATAACCATCCAAACCCGTTCCGTCAACCTTCCCCAACGAAACCCTACCCTTCGGCGGAGCTTCGTCCGGGTTCCTCTCTGCAAGCAGAGAGTTCGACAGACACCCGACCCGGCAGCTCACAAAGCGCAGATACTACACTTTGATCGAAAAACACAGTAGATTGACACTGATCAATTTCTGAGATAACTACGACTATCAAGTGTGGACTTCCAAAATTCTTGAATACCGAGTCGATACGAATTTTCTCCAAACAACTACCAATGTCCGCCTTATAAACGCACATTTTGAGACACCGAATATCAAAGGACTCACTCTAAAGCAAATAAATCAAAATATATTATTTATTTGAATATAACCTTGCTCTACTTCGTTTTATGTCCTATGTTTCCGATAAACACCAAGAATATCTCTGTCATGTGCCATGCGTGATACACGCTTAGGCGATCATGTAACTTTCGATACATGACTGACGAGGCAGATTTTTTCCTGCAGTAGGTTGCCATTACTTTCTGCAGTAGACCAGTTTTATCCAAGGTTTGTTCTGCTATTTACCCATAGCTGGGGTGGGGGAGAAGAAGAGGATTCACACGTTTCCCAAGGGTATTAGCACGTAAGTGAATGTAATGGATTCGACTGGAATTCGAACTCGGCTCTCCGATTCCTCAATTTGAGTCGAACACCAAAAACATTACTTTAAGTTTCTAAGCATTTTTAAATAAATTCTTCTATTTTATTGACAAGAAGAAATGCACTGCATAGAAATCTTGTTTTAAACAATAAATTCTTATAATAGGTCTATAGATTTTTGTTGCACCAGACAAGTAAAAATACTAACATTTTTTTTTTAAAGTCGTACTTATTGGCAGACCAATAAGCGGCAGTACAGTTCAATATTACAGATGTACCAAATTGATGTTGCGTTAGACAGTTATGTGTCTCTTTCAATACATGACTGACGAGGAAGATTTTTTTCCCCGTAGTAGGTTACAATTTCTTTCTGCAGTATACCAGTTTCCATCCAATGCTATAGAATCCGGTCTGTCCTGCTATTTAGCCATAGCTGGGGGAGAAGAAGATCCATACCTTCCCCAAGGCACATTAGGGGAATGTAATGGATTCGAACTCGGCTCTCCGATTCCTCAATCCAAGCCGCTATCCATTACACCACCGTGCGGACTCATCAATAATTGCTTCTTTGTACATAGTCATTTTTATTATAGTTATAGTACATGCACCAGTACTAATTAGTATTTTTTTTACTTAGCTTATTTGAACATATCAGTTGTTAAATCTTGTACGAACTCAACCATTTATGCTAATGTTGCAATTAACATAGCACATGTGCAACAGCTGAAATAGATATACAAATAGATGATAGCGTTCACAGTATTACTGGTGGTACAGTGGTTAGCATGCTGCCCTACAGATGGTGAGGTTGCTCGGTGTAGGGAAAGGGGTTTTTACGTTTCGTCTTTTTTCTTCTACGTGCCGCATCCTTTCAGGACGTTGCCTATCATGGCTCTCCACAATTTCCCGTCCGTTATACGTTGCCTTTCTGTTATTTTCCCCTAAGATCTGTTCTGTTATCCATTTACTCTAGCTCATCAAGTATATGCTCTGCGCGGCTTTCCTTTACGCTACTTGCTCTTTATCTGTCCCGTGAGTGACAGATTTTCCAAGGCTTCCTTCCTCATTATGTTCCCCAGAAACCATAACTCTCTCTCCTTCTTAAACACAAAAAAAAAAAACTCATTTTCAGTAACATTATTATTTCTTTCTTTCTATGTGTCTTTTCAGGACATAGGCGATCATGGCTCTCCACCTCCCTCTATCCCTTGCAGCTCTCAACAACTTCCTTCCCTATGCCACGTTCTGTCATCCACTTGCTTAAGTCCGCTAAATTGGCATGCGTTGTTTTCCCTTGTCTCTCTTTCCCTCTATTCGACCCGTGAGTATCAGATTCTCCAGGCCTCCCTTCCTCATTAGGTGTCCCAGGAACTTCAGCTACCTTTTCCTGATTAGTATCATTGTTCTTATTATCATTAATTATGTTACTACTTCTAAGAGCTGTGTCTCTCCGAGACGTTGGCGATCATGGGTCTCCACAATTTCCTGTCCCTTGTGGCTCTTTTTTGTATTTTTGCTAATGCTCTCCCAAACCCAACCCACCATCCATTGACTCAAGCTCTCCAAGTAGGTTGTGCCTTGCTTTCCTCTGTCTCTCTTACCTTAAATCTCCCCTGTGAGCATCAAAATTTCCAAGCCCTCCTTCCTCATTATGTCTCCCAGAAATGTTGTGTACTTTTCAATGTCATTGTCTCCAGAAGTTTGTCATATGTCCGGTCCATGATATCCTCAGCAATTTTCTGCAAAAGCACATTTCTGTTGCTTCAAGTCTCTTCTTCATCTGTGCAGAGATTGTCCCACATTTACTGCCATATTGGAGGACTGATCTTACTTATTATAAAACGCAGATTGTGTGTGTGTGTGTGTGTGTGTGTGTGTGTGTACGTACGTTTATATATTGGATCGGATTTCCTACATTTTTCAACCGATTTCAACAAAACTTCACAGGACTGCGTAAAATTATCTTGCGGTGGTTCTGACAGGGCCAAAAATTGGAAAAACACAATTGTTTTTGTACGAAATCAATTTAAAAACACGATAAAACACGATTCTGTCGCCAGAATGAAAGGGGGACAACTCATATCGAGTTATACTTATTATAACACCCAGGTTGTTTGTGTGTTTGTGTGTCTTCTGTGTTCATTTATATATGGGATCGGATTTCCTACATTTTTCAACCGATTTCAACAAAACTTCACTTTTTTTTGGCAGGTAGTGTTTCTTATTATTTTGCACACTTTTTTCTTTATTTTTACATTTAGAATGCTTTAAAATTCCATTTAAAAGACAATTGTTTATAATAAAATTCTATTCAATCGGTAGACTCATAACGATTGAAAACAATGTTTTTGTTTGAGTTTGGGTTTGTCCAATTCATATAAAAAAAAAAAAAACTAATTAAGACATGCTTGTCCGTCAACCTTAAACAATAATCTTTGTCAATTTTATTTTTCAGTCTTTATGATGGTCGATACTTGATCTATCTCTTACTATTACATCCCCGGGCAATGCCGGCCTCTACTGCTAGTAGTATATAAAAGCTCAGTCCACTTTTCTTTGTTCTAATGATATCTTTCTGCTTCTTAATATTTTGCTCAGCTTTTGCAAGGTATTAGACGTTCGGTTCTTCCATTTTTTTTTAAATGAATGCTCCAGTTTAGTTCTCATGTTTGCGTTATAATTCTCATCATTGATGTTAATTTGAAGCGGTAATCATATAGGCCAAACATCCTGCTTGTAAGAAATCTGTCCTCCATTCCGCACTAACCGCTGTAAGTAGGACATTAATCTATCCCTCTCTTGGGGGTCTGTCTAAATAAAATTATATAAATTACTTTAGTCCTCAGTCATGTACCAACAATCCCTGGCCAATAGAAGTAAATAGAAATGTAAATATAAAGCGAGAGAGAGAGAGAGAAAAGAGAGAGAGTGATAAAATAGAGGGAGAGAAAAGACAGAGAGAGGAAAGAGGGGGAGAGTGAATGAGAAGAGAGAGAGAAAAAAAGAGAGAGTTAGAAAGACTGATTGTTCTAATACCGAAAATACTTTTTTAAATATATGGCTTGTAAAGAATCCTTAGACTCATTCATTCCATCATTCTTCAGTTATTCCTTTTGAAAAGAGTTATTTAGTGTTATAACTTGAGGTGTAGACCAACCTCCTTCAAGTAGGCTATGACAGTTTCTACTTTTATCTTCTTGAAACTAGTTTAAAAGCCACCCTATCAGGCAGCATTTAAGCTAGCTCCTGTGAAGGTCTCTTGATTGGGCCTTCATCACAGCATGTAGGGAGTAGATGATATAGACAACAATAATCTACAAAACAACTCAAAATTGGTCGCTGCATTTAAGTAATGCATTAATATTTAAGCTTACCTTTTAAAAGTTCAGTGATAATTCATCGCCCGCCACTTAATTTATAGGCAATGTGATGTATGTAGGTCCTTACTTTCCATATAACTGATAATTTTCATAGATGACATTTGATGGATTTTGGCCATTATTCAGATTATTTCCAAATTTATTACCACTTTATAAGATTATTACCACTTTATGTTTTCGCAAAATAACAATTTTGCGAAAACATTCATCACAAAAAATCATGTAAAAAAATCTCTGAAAACAATTGCAGTAATGAAAACTTGGGAATCCCAAATTTCAGGATTGCTGGTCCAGATCCAGCCTGGAATATTCTTAATTTGATCACAGAGATGACCTGATTCCAAAATTATCGAGGATTATGTAATTGTAATTTCCATAATAAGAACTTCAGACAGGATATATATATATATATATATATATATATATATATATATATATATATATATATATATATATATATATATATATATATATATATATATATATATATATATATATATATATATATATATATATATATATATATATATATATATATATATATATATATATATATATATATATATATATATATATATATATATATATATATATATATATATATATATATATATATATATATATATATATATATATATATATTAAGTCTTGTGCCTTTCATCTGACTGAAACATTGAATTGTGTAAACTCTACACATTAGATGTTTTCAGTAAGTTGGTTTGATTTGTTACCTTTCAGAGTTAAATTCTACTTCCTGCTTCATCTAACTTTATAGACATGAAATTATTCCACACTGGGGTTGATAATACAGACAACTGCTATCATCGCGTACCAAAATATGAGGTAATTTTGGATTTATTTGTTTATTAATTATATTAGTCTGTATTAATAAATACGTCAAGTTCTTTTTTGTAGATCAATTTTAATATTTTATATTACTAGGAACCACTTGGATTATATACCAATGACTTTTTTAACTTTACTCTCTATTTCTCTGTCTGTCTGTCTGTCTGTCTGTCTCTCTCTCTCTCTTTCTATATATATATATATATATATATATATATATATACACACGACCGAGTGGTTAAAACTTTCGCTTTCTGACCATGAAACCATGGGTTGACCCAAGTTTTGTGAGTGAAATTGAGTAGGTGGAACCCTTAGGGGTCGTCAATGGCTGTGCTAGCTCAAAGTCATAAGTCATCGTGACCAAGGGTAAAAGCATGCGAGCCTTGTTCAGATTGCTGATCACACTAAATAACACACCCTTTCTTGGAAACTGTAACTAAGGTCAGCATAGTTCCAATATAAACCCCAGGTGGGCTCTGTGGGTGTTGAACAAACACAAATGTAACTGAGCGGGCGTCTGCAATAAGGATTGGCTAGCCACCCCAGTAGACAGGTATCTCCGAATACAAGTGGCCAGCTATTATTTTATATATATATATATATATATATATATATATATATATATATATATTACTGCCTGGTTCACACTCCACCCCTGGTCTTTGAACAAGAGTAGTGGTTTAGCTCTTGTTTCCTGTTTTGAATTGTATATATACAAATCTATAGTCTTTTCACTCTTGTTCGAGGTGACCTCCCTGATTGACTATGATACAACAATATATATAATTCTTTTTATATATATATATATATATATATATATATATATATATATATATATATATGTGTGTTTGTACACTATATATATATATATATATATATATATATATATATATATATATATATATATATATACACATGATGATTGCAACTGAATTTTGAGTAACGTCAAATCAAATCAGATATGATCAAATATGATCAGTGAGGATGTAGCTTTTTTATTCCCGTTAGGAATTTTGTGTAGCTGTGGCAAAGATGGGTGCTTTTTACAGTAGGAATTACAGCAATATTTTGGCAAACTCTCATGGGATTTTCAACTGAGCCATATTTTTTTACACACTCACCGCAAGTAGAAACACTGTATAATGTGTTGTGAATGACTTATCTCTTTATGTAACTTCTTTGATAATTTTCAGGCCTGACAACATTCATTACACATTAGATCAAACTTTGTGCCAAGATTCTAAAGGCGATTAACATCAAAACCCGTATGAACATGCTTGGCTCGTATCTGTTTAAAGTCAATTGTGCATTCTGTTTCCTCTAGGATCAATGATCTAAAGCAAAGTTTTTCCAGTCATTTTGCAAGATCTTGACCTTCTCCAGTATGTTCTTGTTGCAATCTTTATACCTCTATAGTGTGCTGGTCTTTTTCTTTTGGCCCTCTTGCCACACAGTATTTCTTTATGGGCCCTATTGTTCTTCATCCTGGTCATATGACCACTGTGTTGTAACTGATGCAGACACACCAGTAATTCTAGGATTGTAGACTAACTGCATTCAAGGAAATCAATGTCACTCACCTACATTTTCAATGGAAACCCAGTATATGGTGGAAACACTGTTGATGAAATCGCTCCAGTCTTTCCAATGGTCTCCAGTAAGTGATTCACGTCTTGTATGCAGACAATAATGGAATCAAAACAGAAACATTGTAAGCATTCACCTTTGCCCCACTCAAGCCAAACACACACACACACACACATATATATATATATGAATATAAAGCTGGACACTGAGGTCAACACCAAGTGGCGACAATCTGTTTCATTTTTGAATGCAATCTTCAGGTCACTTTATATTTACATAGGTCTATCTCTGATATAGCGCACTTTCACATAAATCTACCATACCTAAAAACTATATTTTATCATATATATATATATATATATATATATATATATATATATATATATTACTTAAATGTCATTATTGTGGATACTCATATAAAGTTTGAAGTAATACAAATATTTTAAGTAATTAAAATGTCGGATTTAAAATAAATCCATTAATTCATAAAACACATATATATATATATATATATATATATATATATATATATATATATATATATATATATATAATAATGGACTCTCCTGTCAGTTTCAACGTATGAGGATCTGACAGCTTATTGATTCAGTTATGAGTATATATATATATATTAATCAGTATCACCCCCAAGAAAGGCAGTACAACCTCTAAAAGACATTAGTAATGAGCAGAAAGAGAAAAGAGTAATCAGGAGGACAATAGATAGCGATTGACATTGCATTTAAATTTTTGCAGATTAAAGTTGACTGGAAAGCATTGAGCTGGAAGGGAGTTCCACAAACAAGAAGTATGAGAAAAAAACTGTTAGCATAGAAATTATGGCTATATTTAGCCAGCTGAATGGTAAATTGATGAGATCTTGAAGCCAGACTTGTACTGTGCTTAAATTCAAAATGTCTTGATACAGTAGCAAAGTGCGCATCCAAACAATTATCATGAAAGTATTTATAAAAAAGGTACAGAGAGGCAACCTTATGGTAGTGGGCAAGTGACTGAAGCTGAGCTGCTACATCAGGACCAATAATATTGTTGATTCTTTTTTTTAATCTTATCAAGGAGTTCCAGGTAAATAGCAGGGGCATTGGACCATATACGACAACAATATTCTAAGCATGGATGAATGGTAGACTTATAGATATGCAAGATAGATTCCAGAGAGAAAAGTTGTCTCACAGGGACATTTAACCAACTTTCTTAGTTAACTTAGTAAGGGACTCAATAAAGTCTTTCCACTTCATGTAAGCTGAGAACATTAATCTGTGAAGGTGTAACAAGTCACTTTCCTGGAGGTTATAATCATCCATGATGATGAAAGGCATAAGGGAGTCTCTCAGATGATTAATCAAGGGAATTTTAGTTTTGGAGGTGTCAAAATAGACAAGCCATCTTTTGTCCCAGTTAATGATGGTCTTGAGTTCGGTTTGTACATCAGCTGTCATTTTGACCTTGTTGGACTAATCAGCCTTACTATCAAGTCAGGAGTAAATGGTAATGTCATCAGCATAGATGCTAAGTTGAGAGCTGACGTCATTGGAAAGGTCATTAGTAAAAATTAAAAACAGTATAAAACCAAGAATGGAGCCCTGGGGAACAGATGAGTTGGTACGAAATGAACTAGATGAGTGGCTGTTCAGAATAACTTTCATTTCACAATTCAACAGATAGGATCAGCTCAAAAATGTGTTCTGTGGCAGTGTAACTTTTCAGCTTGGATAGAAGACCTGAATGCCAGACCCTGTCAAAGGCTTTTGAGATGTTCAATGCTACAGCCTGGGCTTCCCAGTTTTATCTAGAATATGATAGACTCTTTCTGCAATTATGGTCAGTACATCAGCAGTTGATCTGGAGAAATGAAAGCTATATTGTTTGTCTGAAAAAAGGCCCGGCAATGAGAAATGATGAACCAATTCAGCATTAATTAGGGCCTCCAGGAGTTGCACAAAAAGAGATAGAAGGCCAATAGTTGTATGGGTCGGATGTTTCACCATAGTTCTTAATATACATATATATATATATATATAAGTAACACATCCATTGGTATATAATCCAAGCGGATCTTAGTAATATAAAATATTAAAACTGATCTACAAAAAGAGCTCAAAGTATTATTACAAAGCTTTATAATTAATAAAGATTATTGTTTATTATATACATATATATATATATATATATATATATATATATATATGTATGTATGTATGTATTATTTGAAAGTAGTAGTACTCTGAATATCTGTTAAGTGAAACTTTGGTAGGTAAGTTCTGGCTCACTAGTTTTATTTATATATATATATATATATATATATATATATATATATATATATATATATACTCAACTCTCCTGTCGAATTTGGCATATGAGGGTCAAACAAATCAGTTCCCAGGAAACCGACAGCCTGACAACAGCACATGAGATTTGATTATAGTGGTCAAGGTTTCGTGCAGGACCATCCACACTTTTTGAAGGGCCGAATACAGAGACCTGGTGCACTACATGCCACAGGGTCCCCAAACAACCCTCCACAGGTTTTGAGTTCAGAGTTGTCCTCCTAGACCAGTCTCCACAGCTATAGAACCCAGTCTGTCCTACTATTTACTCATAGTTGGAAGGAGAAGAAGAGGATTCACATCTTTCCCAAGGGTATTAGCATGTAACGGATTTGACTGGAATTCAAACTCAGCTCTCTTATTCCTCAATCCAAGCTGCTATCCATTACCCCACTGTGCCTCCAATATATATATATATATATATATATATATATATATATATATATGTGGAGAGAGAGAGAGAGAGAGAGAGAGAGAGATAACTTTGTTTAACTAAACAAGCTGCTAGCAATAAATATCTATAAATATCTCCACATAGCTTTGCAGGTTTTGCCAAGAAGTCGTTAGAGGGTACTCTCAAGAAGCTACAAAAATGGGACACTTCCTGTTTTTCTCTCTTTCTTCTATTTCTTTTCTGCTGGTCATTATAACACAGGAGAGTTAGCAAGAAGACAAAATTTATTAAGTGCTGCAAAGGACAGAAATTGTGGAAAGCCATGATCACTCACATCCTGAAGTGACATGGCACACAGAAAAAGAAGAAGAACAAAAGAGCAAAATTTATTAAGAACTGCAAATCATAGGAAATTGTGGAGAGCCTTGATCATCCACATTCTTTAAGGAACATGCACATAGAAGAAATTAAATTCAACCAAGGTCTACCTGCTTAATTTTTATTGTAGCATTTACGTTATTAACTTCCTTGTTAATTCATTCTAATTAATTAATAATCAGCTACAGTATTTTCTCTTGAGAAAAGTGATTTCCAGAATTTTAAACATTGATTACAAAATTGATTGTTAAAGTTTTTTTCTGTGATTTGATTGACTACTAGAAATATTGATTTTTAAATAACTTTTATTTAAAAAAATTGAATAAGCAATTAGCTTCTGTATGGAATTTTCTCAGCAAAATTTCTTTGTTTAGATTTCTACAACTTAAATTTTAATTATTAGCTCACACCCATACCCTCCACACACACAGACATACACAAAGAATATTTTTAGCTAGAATTACTTCATTAAAGGCTCTTTGTGAAAATTAATCCAATCTTCCTTCCTATTTGCTACTGGAATTTTTGCATCATCTGAAACATCATTTCCTTGCAAAGGAACCACAAATAAGGACTGACTGGCACCACCTATGATTAGCACCGACTTTATAGAGTCTGACGTTCTAAGGTTTCTTTTAGACACTCTTTATGATTTCTCTTACACTTTAAATAACGATTATGAAAAATTCACAAGATCCAGTGAACACTTAAGAGCCAAATCCTAAAGTGCTTCAAATGGTAAATATCATGTCTTGGACAGAGTTCAAAGCTCAAAACTGAACCTATAAAGCATCCATATCTTTCTCTCTATTCTCTTTTCATCTCTCTCTATGTATCTATCTATTCATTTATAAGAAAATCTCTCTCTCTCTCTCATTATATATATATATATATATATATATATATGGAGAGAGAGAGAGAGAGATACAGATATATTGTAATATATCTATATATTATAATAAAAAGGAAGCAGCCAACATTAAATAAGGTAAGAGAATGATTTTATAACTTTCAGCCGACAATTGTACTGGCTTCTCAGTCAATAAATGCTGAATATTTACTTATCAGTCAGTCAGTTATATGCCATGCATGATACTTGTGTAGGCAATCATGTATCTTTCGATACATGACTGACGAGGCAGATTTTCCTGCAGTAGGTCAGATGCCATCCAAGGCTATAGAACCTGGTCTGTCCTGCTATTTACCCATAACTGGGAGGAGAAGAAGAGGATTCATACCTTTCCCAAGGATATTAGCATGTAAGTGAATGTAATGGATACAACTAGAATTCAAATTCGGCTCTCTGATTCATCAATCTGAGCCACTATCCATTACTCTACACCATTAACATCAAGGACCGATTGTTGGCCACTGCACTATTTATAGTGGAAAGTAATGTCTTCCATCTGGTATTTCTGGTATGCACATGATGGTGGATATCAAGAGATATCAAATATTATCACAATTTCATGCATATTGTATCTACTATCATGTCCTGTTAAAACTATGATAATTCTTGTCATCTTGTCATAAGCAACATAACTTGTGTTCACTCTGATTCAATGCACAACTGACATAGGTCTGGACATTTCCATGATGTCAACAATATGGTGGCATGAGCTACCATTACATTTGCATACTGCCATCCCATGACTTTTGGCAATATCAGTGTATATATTCCAGTAAGCATGGTACCTTGTTAACAATTGAGACCCATGGTCTTAGTGGGTCAGCACTACTCTAAACCCTACCATCAGTCTGAAACAACAGGAACCATGACTCATCAAACCTTACCATACACTAGTTCTCCAGATCCATTTAGTGATGTCACAAACCCAGGTGAAGTGCAGTGTCCAGTTTCATGGTGGTAACAGGAGCACTCTGGTGGGTCTTCTGCTTCTATATAACATAGAAGTTAAAAAAAAAACTGAACTGGCCTGCTGGACATGCATGCATTGAATATGGATTCAATTTGAGCCATTTTTACTGCAGATAATTCTAGCCAGGTATCTCTGGTTGTGATCATAAAAGATTCATGAGTGACCAGTGTGATAGTCATGGTGGACATTAATGCCATCTGTCAGGTGTTCCAAGTACACATATGATACTGGAGATCAACTGTCCCCACAATTTCATAAAAGGAATATCATATCAATCTGGTATATACTATCTTCCCCTGTTCAATCTCTGACAGTTTGCATTGAACTGTTGTATGCCACGTGGCTAGTCAGAGCATAACTGATACAGGTGTGGGAATTTCTATGATGTCAAGTTTTAGTGGTGCCACCTACTATTATCCTTACATGCTGCCATTCAATGACTTTTGGCACATCAGTGTATGTATAATCAGCACAAATAATATAATAATATTTGGATATGAAAGTACATATTTTTGAATGTGAAATACCAATATAATTAAAAATAACAATTGCATCTTAATCACAGTTATACAAACCAAAGAGTTGAGATTTTAGTAGCATATGTAAAGTGATTATTCTTTTGGGATCTTTATTGTTAATTATGAGAGAAAAAGAGAAGGAAAGTAGCTTGATAAGGGAGATAATCACTAAAAGGGAAAATTTGTAGCCATTTTGATTGGATAGGAAGCAGCTGGAGGTATTCCAAATGAAATAAATTGTCCACAAAAGATTGGCTCTCAATTTGTCGTGCTGATTGAGGATGCCTCATTAAAGTGGATAAGAATCAGTTTCATGGATCAATACAAGAAATCAATATTAATTGTTATTGCATGAGTAATAATTAATTGTAGCTCTACCAAAGACGAATTACTCTCTAATTGAAAGAAAAGAATCATTGGCATATTCTTGAATGCAGACAAATGTGATTTTCTGGCTCATTGATATTTCTGTGGGTCATAAAGCATTAAATATTATTTTCATTGTCACTATCATAACTTTAATGAATTTTTTTTTTTTTAGTCATGATATACTGAAAGAAAAACCCTGTGTAGATCCAAAAGGAAGATCCAGAGTGTGAACTTCTAACTCCATGCTTTTTTTTTAATCATTTCACTCCAAGAAAAGTGATAATACCACTAAGATGCAAGGGGTTATTGGGAGTAAAAGAGAATGAGAAGATTTTAGTGAGGAGAAAGAACAATAAGAGAACTGTATTCTGTATTCATGTCATTGTGTTTAAATTTTTGAAGATTGCAGCCAGCAGAGAAGCATGAAACCAGAAGAGAGTTCCAGAGGTGAGAAGTGTGAGACAAGAAATTATTAGAATTGAATTTACAGTCACATCTAGCTATTTCAATAGTAAAACAATGAAAACTAGTAGTCAATTGATGCAGCCAAGGTACTAAGAAGGAGAGCTAATTAGAACAACTACAATGAAAATGTTTATACAAAAGACAGGGAGAAATGACATCATGGCAGTGAGAAAGTGACTGAAGTCAAGATGCCAGGTTAGGACCAATAACATTGCAAACCCTTTTTTGGATCTTGTCTAGAATCTTGAGATATATAGCTGTACCACCAGACCAGATATGACAGCAATATTCAATGCCTGGATGAATGGTAGATTTATAAATGTGCAAGATGGATTCTGTGAGAAAAATTGTCTGGTGCCATACAGTGAATCAGCCTTCCTAGCAGCAGACCTAGCAACTGATTTGATATAATCATTCTAATTCATATTAGGGGAGAATGTGAGATCAAGATGGTACAATGAATTGCTTTCTTGGAGGTTAGCATCAGCCATGTTGATGCTAGGCAAAAAGGGTTCTCTATACTTGGGCAAAGAACAT
Source organism: Acanthosepion pharaonis (assembly GCA_903632075.3). Lineage (NCBI taxonomy): Eukaryota > Metazoa > Mollusca > Cephalopoda > Sepiida > Sepiidae > Acanthosepion > Acanthosepion pharaonis. The sequence continues at coordinate 1,738,762 of CAHIKZ030004203.1, forward strand.
ATAAATTTTTCTTAGTGTTGTTTTAATACTGTGAAGTCTTGTTACAGAATTAATACTGTGCAATTCAAAAAAAACCTATTTAAAATATTACAGATATATCATTTAGTTAATTTTCTTGTTATAAATTGTTTTGGGTGTTTTTTCTGTTTTTTATAGGATAAACAAGAAATTAAAATATAGGTTTTATTTTGAAAAATTGAATTAAAAAGCAAATATTAAAAAAATGTTTCTTGTTGCTTATCTTATATGGCTATAAGGGCAAAATAAAGAAACTATATTAATAGAAAATTATAAGTTGTTTACAGAACTAACTCCTTAATTTTATGAAATACATCTATCTGATGCTTTGCCACACATCATCAGGGTTGTTTTTAGCAAAGGATCATTAAATGTTTCAGTTCTTTCAACATCATAATCCTTCTCCATGGCAACCTAGTCAATAATAATAGGATATTGACTTGTGTGCCATCCATCATCTACAACTATTCTCATAGTATAAGGTCTACTAACACTGCAACTTCTCTGGGCTTTTTATCGTCCAAACATGAACAACTTCTTGTTTACCAGCTTCTACACTCTTCCATAAAAAAGGAAGTAAATGCAATAACCATTTTCACTCTCTTTGCCTCTTAAGAAGTATGGTGACACTCAATTTGAAGTGGAAACTAACAATCTTTCATTTCAATTGCTGAGATATTGTCATCGTTGTCATCTTTATCTTGTATTCAAGAATTTAATTTCCTCTTTTCTGATCACCTTTATGATGATGACATTGATAACTAAGTCGACCAATTCTTGCATGGAAGAGCTGATGGCATTGACTGTATAGTAATGTTGGTAGAGGATGGGATCAATTTTGTCAAGCCTTTCTCTCTTGTCGCTTGACTTGTTCCCTTTCTCTTCCGGTAGTATCAAATATTTTGTTCTGATGGTGATGGAACATCGCCAGTTGGTATGGTCTTGTGCATGTGTTCCAAATGATTTATACTCAAGTCCAGTGGCTTTAAGTGTTGTTTCGAGTTGGTCTTTGTATTTTCAAAGAAAGCTACCCCATGGTCATTTTCTTGAAGTGAGTTCACTGAATAAGACTTGATGTGGAAACCTTGATACTTCCATTTTTGCCACATGTCTTGACCATTGAAGATGGCATTTAATGATCAGTCATTCGATGATTTGACTGTTGGCTCTTTCCAGGATTTTTGTGTTAGTCACATAGTAATTTCATTTAATGTTCAAGATTGAACAGCACCCGCCATATATTTTTCTATTTGGAACCTCCCTAAATCTATCCCTGAAAACAAGAGAAATAACTTAGTGTTACTGTCTAAATGCTTCACATGACCTGGAATTGTCTGATTTTTAAAGTGATTGTATTGTAGATCAGTGAGAATGTAAAATCAGCCATTATCATATTTCATTGAAATTGTGAATCCACTTCAGCTTTATAATTGGTTTTTCTTACAATATATCATAATTTTTTCTTTCTCTAATATCATGTCCTGATAAACTGCATCTGTCGTGGGTAAGATGGTAAACTATACCTGACAGCAAGGCCTCTGATCAGGATGTTTGAGGAGCCTGAACCCACCTCTTAATTGCTGGTGTTCCCAGGTCCACTCTGACCCAGGGTGGAAGTACCTGTTACGGTTCTAACTATGGGAAAATAGTTGACCCCCAAACTGGGGTCAAAATGCTGTTATGGTTTAAAAATAGATTTTATCATCAGCAATATATTTTTGAGGGAAAAATTATCAGAAATACATTTTTAAAAATAAAAAAAAATTACCAGCAATATTTTGTTGAAGGAAAATTATTGCCAGCAATACATTTTTGAAGGAAAAATTATTATCAGCAATACTTTTTAACAGGAAAAATTATTACAAACAAATTATTACCAGCAATACATTTTTGAAAAAAAATTACCAACAATACATTTGTGGTAATAATATTACCAGAAATAAAAATCTTGTCGGCATTTAATAAACCATTGAGTAAAACAAAACAAAACAAATCAAACTAAACCAAAAAAATATTTTGTTGGCATTAAATAACCTTTTGAGGTTAATATGCCATAAAACTAAGCAGACCAAACCATTCTCTAATAGCATTGTCTGCTATTGATGAGCCTGTCTTTTGTCTTGTTAGTTCTCTTATTTTTTTTATGCATAGATGTTTTATCTGTGATACTCATTCTTTCTATTTCTGCACATTTTTTGTTGAGCCATTCATCTTTAGCCTGCCTGCATTTGTTCTGATTTTTTTTTTTATAGTGGCCTATATTCTGTGCCATAATTTGGCATTGCTTTTTGTTTCCTTTTCATCATGTTGAGAAATTCATCTGTTATCTATTCATTTTTTTTCTTGGGGATGATCTCAATTGCTGATGTTACTAAAGCTTCTCCTAATATGTCCCACTTTGAGTTTTCATTCTCATTTTGTTCATTGTATCTGCTTTTAACCCTATCCATATATTTCTCTTTCAAATTTGGATCATTAAGGAGTTTGGAAAATTGCAATTGGAGTGATACTTTGGCCCTCTTCAATTTCTGTAGTTTATATATTACTAGAATTTGGTCATGCCTGCAGTCAGAAGTTGGGTATATGAAAAATGTCATCATAAAAAAATCTTACATTAGGGATAATACTTTTATACAGACTGCAAACAAAATGGTGGAGCATTGGAGAATGAACAAAAAATCATTCCTGGTTTCTTAGGCAGTGCTATGAAAATAGATCTGCTTAGGTCTTAGGGTATATCCTCACTGTTGTAGATTTCATTCATTATTTCTGTGATCTTGTCTATACCAAAGTTGTCTAAGGCTGCCAGCATCTCAATTACAATTCCGTCTGACTCTGCCAATTTGTTTCTATTCAATATAGCCAGTGCAGTTGCCATTTTGGTTTTTAATATTTCCAGTCTGTTGGTATTTCTGTGCATTGCCAGTTGTTTTCTTTCATCGTGGAAGACTTCTCCTATATATTCATTCCATTTCTGAAGTATTTTCTCTTTCTCTAATATCAGTGTTTCATCCTTGGATTTCATGTAGTCTGTTGATGAACATGACTTTTGTCCTGTTCACTTATTTTTTATGCATATTTCCTTTATCTGTGATACTCAGTCTTTCTATTTCTGCACATTTTTCATTGAGCCATTCCTCTTTAGCCTGCCTGCTTTTGTTTCTAATTTCTTTGTGCAGTGTCCTATATTCCAATGCCATATCTTGGCATAGTTTTTTTGCTGCCTTTTCATCATGTTGCGAATTTCATCTGTAATCCATTCTTTTTTTCTTTGTCTCACAGGACAGATTGAAGACAAGAGGAAAACAGAGTATAACCTACCTAGCAGGCTTGAGTAAAATAGATGGTGGGGCAAGGAGAGATAACAAAAAGAGAAAATTTATTCAGAGCTACAATGGACAGGAAATTGTATAGAGCCATGATCATCAATGTCATGAAAGGACACAGCACATAGAAGAAGAACGTTCAATCTTCAAAGCCTGTGGGTAAATACTGAATCTAGAACTAGGAGCCTTAAACTAATATCCTTATTGTTAATTTGTTGCTACCATTGCTGCAGATGCTGCCCTTGATACTGTTTCTAACTTGCTGTTATGCGTGACTGCCTTCATTCTGAAGCCTTTGCTGACACATTTGGCTATCTGTACCTCTGTTTCTTTTTCCCTATTCAGAAATTTAGACAGCAATTTATAAGTACTGTAAAGTACCTATTTGAAGAAGAATGCAATTAATATATATTATATGTATATGCAGTTCTTTGGAAACCCTGTCTGAACTGAAGTTTTTCTTTGCATTTGGAATATGGAGGAAATAAGGATGAATCAATTCTGTGGATGTAGCATGGTGTATCTCTGTGTGATATATAGATATAAGTCATTAATTATTAAGGGAATGTGTGGATGGTGGTTAGGGATAGTGTTTCAAAATGAGAAATTGGTGAGTTGAGCCCATCTCTTCCAGTTAGAAGTTAAATAGTTGAGCAAACTGGGCTCTTCAGCTTTGATTGGAAACCGTTCTGAATTCCCAAACCAAGGTAGATAGAACTTGTTAGATTAAGAACACATGGTCGTTTAAGAGAAGGAAAACCCCAACCGAAAATCAACACTTCCTCAGAGTACAGAGGTTAGGCATGAGAACAATCATCTCACTCTGTACAATAATTTGATTATAGAAACCTCACCAAGAGGCTTTATGTGAGAGCAAACAGATAGGAGATATATAATATTGGTTAGTAATGAAAAATAAATACATAATAATGGTCAGCTAATCATTTCTGAACACACCCATCTTCTAGGGCTGCCAGCCAATCCCTATTGCAGAGGCTGTCTCAGGCACATTTATGATTGTTCAACACTCACAAACCCCACCTGTTGTTTATAATGCAACTATACAGAGTGAACCTTAGTTACAGTTTCTGGGAGAGAGCATGCTTAATCTTGTGTGATCTACAATTTGGACGAGGCCAGTGACTTTGTACAAACACAACCATTGAAGAATTCCAAACCCAGTCTCACTCGTAAGGCTAGGTCAACCCAAGGTATGGTTTTCAGGTACTTTTGAACAGTGCTGTTTGCTGGGATTGCCTCTCCAGGCCAATAATATTAAGAAGTCACTTCCTTGACAAATTGACCACAGTGAAGCTCAAATCTGAGTCACACAGTCAGAAAGTGAATTTTCTAATCACTCAGTCATGTGCCCATTGTCTAACCACTCAGCCATGAAAAAAAGTTAATCTTAGTCGCTTTGAATTAAGCTTTGAATCTATACTGACTGAAATTGCCTAAGAGAAACAAGTATTGTAAAAGAATAGGTTATTATAAAGACAAAAAAAAATATCATTTTGATTTTGTGTTGTGTTGGTTGTGTCCAACATGTTCCCTTACGGATGTGTAGAAACACAAGTGAGACAGAGAGAAAGTAAAATGTGATTAGTCTTTATGAAAGATCCCAAAAAAGAACATGAATACTTTTTCATTAGCAACTTGATTGAACTTCCTTTCTTTCTTTCTTTCTTTCTTCCTTTATATAAAATAAAATTTATGCTTTATTGTTATGGAGACTGAGTGTCTAATATGCATATTAGATCTGTTTGCTATGGATTTTGGTGCTGTATAACATGAATAAAATGTCTTTTATGTTAGGTTTTATATTTAGGGTATGAATTATTTCTTTTGTTTGAGTTTTTTGATGTTTCACTGTTCTACTTATCTAACATACCAGTGTCCATAACATTAATTAAAATATTACCAAAATGCAGCACAGATAAAGAACAAACAACGGATTCCATGCTGGACATAAATTCCATCTGAAGAAATATGAAGAATAAGCTAGTTAAACTATAAAAAGACTTAGAATTGTTCCAAAATCATTTTGAGATTTGTTTGGACCACTGAACTCATTCTGTTGTTGTTCCCGCAATAATTTTGGTTGATCAGTTTTATTGCCTTTCTAATAAAACAATTTGTAAGGAAAGAGAAAAGAGTTTGTTTTTATTCAGTAAATGGTAGCAAATACAAAAGAAATGTTAGCAAATGCAATGGCCATCAAAAGTATTTAAATACTTTTGGTTTTTCACAAAAAATTCTAATTTCTTTATGACATCCTGGCAATAGAAGGACACATTTCCTACATACAGTTGTAGATAGAATTATTCACACCACTTCCATAATTACAAATAAAGCTGTAATACATCAAATTTTCATGGAAGATTCATGTTCATTTTTTCACAAATAATGAAATAAATGTTTTGAAAGAACGTGCAGTGATGCCCACAACACAATTTTTTATTTTAATGACAAACAATAATACAAAAAACACCAAAAAAGATTTAACATAGGTTTAAATTATTGACCTCTTGGCTCAATAATCAGTTGTGTAATGTTTATGCTTGATTATTGCTTTTAATCCTTTTTGATAATTCTCTACAAGATCACTACACACACTGATAGCTATTTTGATCCATTCTTCATTGGAAAAAGCTTCTAGTTCCTCCACATTCAAAGGACTTCTTTCTCTTATTTTTTTCTTCAACTATACTCATAAATTTCCAATGGGGTTTCGGTCAGAACTTTGTGGGGGATACACCAACATCTTAATTTTTACTGTCATCTAAGTATTTTATAACAATTTGTGCCATGTGTTTTGGGTCATTGTCATTGAAAGGTCCAGAGACATCCCAAAGACAGTTTTTGTGTACTTTGTTTTATATTATTTTTAAGAATTAGACAAATACTGCTCTTTATCCATGACACCCTGTACTCTCACTAGTTCTCTTGGTCCAGAAGCAGCAAAACATCCCCAGACCAGAATGCTTCCACCCCTATACTTAATTGTAGTGGGGGTATTTTTTGGTGTGTCAGCTTCATTCATTTTCCTCCATATATAACAGGAATGACCAAATAATTCCAGTTTGGTTTCATCTGACCATAAAACAGAATTCCAATATTTACTCCCATATTTTAGATGGCTTCTAGCATAAGCTAATCTGCATTTGAGGTGTTTAGTCTTAAACAAGGGAGTTTTCCTTCAACAACAAGCTTGATGTCCTGCTTGATGAAAGAATCTACTGTCTTCGTCGATACATTCAAACCTGATGTCTTTACATCCTTGACAATGTCCTTTGTTGTTAAGTGAGGATTTTTCAAAATATCTCTAAGAATTTTCCTTTTCATTCTCTCAGAAATGAACTGTTTTCTGCCAGTTTTTAATTTATTCTCAACACAATGAGTCTTGTACTTCTTGATAATGCTATAAATCATCATTCTAGGAACAGTTAAACAGTCAGAAAGTGATGTATATCTATCACCTTGTTTGTACACGTCAACTGTTTTCATTCAGAGCTTCTTCCATGGTTGCAGAATAAATGAGTTATCAGGGTATGTGGCAATCACATATTGTCTTCTTCATTACCTTTTAGAATGTTATAGAATCAGGTCAATACTATTTCATTTTCAAAGGGTGTTTGTAATGAATGTCAAGTTAAGAAAAAAAAAACATTACAATTGCCATAAACCCATATGATTTCATAATTTCCATCAGGAGGGGGTAAATAATTTTGAACTGCACCAATTTTTAGAAGAATCTATGACTATAAATATAATAGATTAAAACTTCTAAACATTTTAGGAATTATTCAAAACTAATTACAGTATCATTTATGGTAAATTCAGTAAGTACTTACAAATATTCACATTTCCTTTGAAAATATGCAAATATTCAGTGGGGGAAAATAATTCTGTTTACAATTGCACATCAAGAGAGATCACATTTTAAGCTTACTGGGCCTGAAATTGGCAATATTCCTTTATTTTAATGTTTAATTGCAGTTTTCATTACATCATGAATTTTGAATGTTCTTCATGTCAAACGAGTCAAAATCTGAAACTCACTTTATAAACAAACAAGGAAATCCATACGACATTGAAAAGTATACAATACAACAATATTCCATATCTGTTATTTGGGCCTCGTCTTAGGAACGTTTCTTCTCCTTTCAGACAGAGTCCGCTCTACCAGACTTCTCTATTCTACATTTGCAGATAGATGTCTTGTGTCCTTCGAGTTTGACTTTCAAGTGAAAATTGGTTTCTTCAGCCCAGTCATTGAATATTAAGATCTTTAAAACAGATTAAAAACATATCAAAGCAGATCATCGTTTTTGACAGGCTTACAGCCATATCGTGTTGAAACTCTAGTTTTCATATGATCATTGAAGTTAAGCAACATTGAGCCTGGTTAGTACTTAGATGGGTTGTTGCAGTTTTTTTGTGTATATATATATACTAGTGAGCTAGCCCAAATGACTTGACTCACTTTATAGTCCACCAATAGAAAGTTAACCAATCAGAAGACATAAAATATTCAATCCGTCATGTATAAAGGCGGCCATTTTGTTTACTCTCTCCGAATGTCCAGTGCCAACTTGTCAGGCAAAGAGGAACAGAAGGAAGAACTACTGAACTGCGCTCTGCTACTTTACCGGGATATCCACTGCTAACCTGAACAACGCTTCCCTACTCTCTTTGAAATATTCACTGCTAACCTTTGAATTCTATACTCAAAGATGACCGTCATCATGAACAACATGGGTGACCACTTAGGAATACCAGCGGCTGTCAGTTTGGATGTGTGGGTGGTGTAATGGATAATGTCTCAGAATTGGGAATCAGCGAACCGAGTTCCAAATCTGGTCAGGTTCATTATATTCACTTATATGTAAATATCCTTGGGAAAGTTAAGAATTCACGTCTTCTCCCTCCAGCTAATTAGTGCGAATTGCATTTATGTATTGTGAGGATGAGTAGGATAGATATCAACTGACTCTGGATTTAAAGAGACTAGGATTGTAGGTGTCAGGGAAGCATTCTCTCAGGAGTTTGTTCAACAAAGTAAATGTTATGTTTTGCATATCTCTCTGTGTAGTAGTAGTCATAGTACAGTTCTCTGCATCCTGAACAGCAACTGGGTTTGCTAGGCATAGCCACCCTATGTTCACCAGTTGTTCTCTATTTATATTGGTCTATCTAATTTGCATACAGTACTAAAGTAATAGTTCTGGAGAAGAAGCTGTCTGAATGGAACCTGCTTTTTATCAAAGGAACAGGAATGGAATGGTGGGGGGGTTCTATTGTGAGCATAGCATGGAAGGTCCTTGCTGTGAAGGTCTGAGCTGATGGAACTAAAGAATGTAATCCATTTTGCCATAGTAATAGCATTATAACGAGAGGCTGGTAATGTTTCATCTGTAGGAGAATGGTTGCAGGGTAGGGAATAATTCATCACCCACAAGGCTGCGTAAGCACTTTGGAACATCTGTCATGGATGGACAGTGAGGATTATTCGAAGATGGCAATGGCACAGAATGGAATGGTACATCTAATTTTTTGGGATCACAAAATGTACACAGACACACACACAGATACACACACACACAGACACTCACACAGACAAACACACACACACAGATACAGACACACACACACACACACACACACGCACAAAAGCAGACAGTTTTCCTCTTAATGGTTTTCTCCTAGTTGATCTGCTTTATGTTTTTTATAATTTGTAAACAGAGCTGAATTACTGAAAGAAAATTATGGGAGAAGCATTCACAGTAGAAAAATGACAAAAAAAAAAAAAAGCAAAAGGAAAATGAAGAAAGGAAAGGAAAAAAAAAGAAGAGAATGGAAGAAAGAGAAAGAAGAAAAGAAAAATGGGTATGGGAGAGAGAGAGAGAAGGCGGAAGAAAAGGTAAAGTTTGAGGAAGGAGAGGAGGAAAAAGGAAAAGAGGAGACACAAAATAAAGCAGATGGAGGAAAAATGTAGGGAAGTTTCCTGTTACATTCCTTATGATTTTGATTTCAAAGTAGTCCTTCTCTGAGACTTATTACTCTACCAAGGTAAGATAATCTAGTCTGCTCTAATATTTTACCCATAGCTAAGGGTGGAGTGGATTCCTGCCTTCTCTATGGTTATTAGTGAAAGCAAACAGCCAGAATTTGAACTTGACAATTCTATCCCATTTTCCAAGCTTCTAACCATACACCACCTGCACACCCCTGGAGAATGATATTTGCTCATGAGGATAAAAAGAAGAAAAGGAAGAGAAAGTAAAAGGCTTTCTAATGCTGATTTAAGAAACAGAAGTCATATTTTGTCTATCTTCTGCCAAGATACTCTCTTACCAATATATATATATATATATATATATATATATATATATATATAAAACTAAATCTCCAAAAAACCAAAGGAAGGAAAGACACTCATCCCCACTGTGACCTGTCCAAAGAACAAAGCTGGCTAACTGAACCTCAGTTAGCTGGCGAGTGACCAGCATCTTGCTTGCAGGTTAGACATGACCTGCAAGCAATAACATGTACCCTGACAAACAGTTCCTCAGATCTGTCTTAATGCCAAGATATTTTGCAAAAGCCTGTAGCTTGTAACTGACAAATATGCAAAGTAATTGATTTTGTAGTGATTGTTCTTGGCATAGACGAAGAGGAGAAATATGTCTTTAAAGTGACTTAGAGAGGGAGAGATATGGATTATAACCTTTACATTTGATACAAATATGCCTAAGAAATTACTGTAATCTAATCTCTCTCTGTTGATATATATACATATATATATATATATATATACATAATATCCTATGTTGTTTGTACAACTTGGGGTTTCATGCTTTTCACAATCTTCACTGCATATTTTATTAATTTCATTATTGATTTTCAAACAAAAAATAGAGTTACCTCCCTTGATCTTCAAAGATTTGTTGTAATAACAGCATCCATTTTTAAATTTATAATTCTTATTTTCAATCTTAAATGTTAATCAGAGCCTAAATTCAAATCCCAAATTAATCTACAATTCATTTAAATACTTAACAACAATAATAATCCGGCCTAATAATAAAATATCTCATGATAAACAGAAATCTTACTTATTATAAAACGCAGATTATGTGTGTGTGTGTGTGTCTGTACATTTATATATTGGATCAGATTTCCTCCATTTTTCAACTGATTTCAAGAAAACTTCACAGGACTGTGTAAAATTACCTTGCGGTGGTTCTGACAGCACCGAAAATTGGAAAAACACAATTGTTTTTGCATGAAATCAATTTGAAAACACGATTAAGAGGCATCACTGTTGCGAGAATGAAGGGGGGACAACTCATGTCGAGTTATACTTATTTAAAACCCAGGTTGTGTGTGTGTGTGTGTGTGTGTGTTCGTTTATATATGGGATCAGATTTCCTACATTTTTCAACCGATTTCAACAAAACTTCACTTTCTTTTGGCAGGTAGTGTTTCTTATTGTCTTGCACACTTTTTTCTTTATTTTTACATTCAGAATGCTTTAAAAATTCCATTTACAAGACAATTGTTTATAATAAAATTCTATTCAAATTCAATCGATAGACTCATAACGATTGAAAACAATGTTTTTGTTTGAGTTTGACCAATTCTTAAAAAAAAAAAAAATAATTAAGACATGCGTGTCTATCAACCTTAAACAATAATCTTTGTCAATTTTATTTTTCAGTCTTTATGATGGTCAATACTTGATCTATCTCTTACTGTTACATCCCCGGGCAATGCCGGGCTCTACTGCTAGTATTAAATAAATGGTGTAACCTCAAACTTGCACATAAAGATTGCAAAAAGCATGAAACTGTGTTGTACAATCAATGTAAGGTAATATGTATATTTTTTAATATATTAAATAGCTCTGTTATTTAACATTGCGCCCTGTATTTTTACATATACAGTTAGAATAAAAAATTTAAAAAAACTTCATTGATAATGACTAAAGAAATGCCAAAAAGCATGCCAACAAAACATTCAGACAATTTTTACACACCTTATATCCAGAAAAGAAAAAACTCATATGAACACAAGAAAAATTAAATAAGAAGTTTAAATACAGTCAGTCATCTTTAATGAAAATTGTATAAAAGAAGGATTGCTGCCCAAGTACACAACTATATATATATATATATATATATATATATATATATATATATATATATATATATTAATTTGACTCCCCATAAAAGATTATTACTTGTAGAACAACATTTTCGCCTAGAAAAACACGATTTTAAAACCCATGCCAAATTCACTATAATTGAGAGAATAGAAAAGTCCAGAGCAGATAACATTAGAAAGATTTTAAAGTTCCATGAAAATAAGTAGATACAATGGTTAAAAACGCACAATCCAGCTGGGCTTAACTATAGATTTAACAATATAGATAGTATTAATATATAACCCTACAAATCAAAACCTACCTACATTTCTCACCCACACAAGACAGGCATGCTTAAGGAGGTGTTGAGGCTTCACACTTATACACACACCCACACAAATATACACACATACACACATCATACTCACTCACTCCCTAATGAGCCAGATGATAAGACACACCCATAGCAATATACACGCTTACACACATCATACTCACTCACTCCCTAAGAACCAAATAACACACACACACACTTAACAGAGACACATCTCCTTTCCAGGAACCAATAAAACTGTCAAAATGACCAAGGAAATTCAGAGCAGCATGAATCCATCCAGCTCTTATCTCAAATAACAACTTAAAAGAGACTGTTTGACCAACACAAAGACTGACCAAAATTCATGTTAAAAAAATAAAAAACAAATGAAAACTACAGACAAAAGTTCATTTTCTCCATGAAGACATTCATTTCTGTAGTTGACTGCTACCAGCAAGCAGAAAATTATTTTTCTCCTGGTGATGGCCATGTTGGCCGAAACTAGTTGAGGAATCTAAATGAAATAATAATAAAAATGAAAGAATATTAATATACAACCCAGTGTGCCTGAAGATTTTAATTTTTTAATATTTTTTATTGTTCAATATATATATATATATATATATATATATATATATATATATAGCTACAATGGATAAATTTAAAATTTCAAAATAATTAATACAGAGTATGTTTATGCATGTTTTTTTAAAAATCACCATCATAATGAAATGCAGATTTTATCACAGTAACAATAAGTTTGTAATTCACTCCCGAGGCTGTTCTTGGAGGAGAGAGAAATTACTTGGGTAGGAAAAAACTATGGCAGCTTTCTTGATGAATTTCATCTTAACATCAAGAAACTGATTAAAGAACTGGAAAGGGTTATTATAAAAATAAATAGACATTATATATCTATAATATTCAATGAAACATCTTTAAATAAAGATATTCTGCCTTAATATACATATAATATAAACATTTCATTGCACATGAGATTTGACTAATAAATAAATTTAATTTGCCTCCAAATTATTGGTCCTAAAAATTACATTGAACAATATCATCTCCCAAAAAATGTCATAACAACTGTGAAAAATTAACAAAAATGAGGATAATTTATTGGAATATTAACAACTCATGTGAAATATTTGGAAAAAAAAATATTAAAAATACTATGGCCGAATAAAAATATAACCTGAATTAGAAAACTGCATTTTTTTTTTACGATATTCACTCTGTACAAGGCCCGAAAGCCATTTGAGGTAGATGGTTATAGGGTAAGAAGCACAGTTTATGCAGATATATGGAGAAGATAATAGTCAACTCTAGACTTGAACAAATTGTAGTAATCGGAGAAGCATACTTTTGGGATTTAGTTTGACAAGGGAACAATTTGTGCTAAGAAGCTTCTTGAATGCAACTTATATCTCACTAATGGAATATTAAAGGAATGAGGGTGATTTGCTATAATGTGCTTAGCCGTGAAAGTTAGAACTGGTGGAACTAAGGAATGCAGTTCATCTGAGTACTTTCCAAGGAAATAACAATAGAGCAGCAAGAGGCTTGCAACGTTTTTGTCTTTGGGAAAGTGGTTGTAGGGTGGAAAGTAATTCATCACCCACAAGGACACAGAAACACTTTTGGACTCTATCAAGACTGGAAAGTGAAGACTGGTCAGCTCTTGCCCATATATAAGCAGGAATAGTCAATTTTTGGACTGATATAGCTCTTGTTAAGATAGAGGATAGCAGGTGAGGTCAGGTACTTACTGGAGTTGTACAAGGAACCAATCATTTTGCCAGCAACTTTAGCAATGGATCATATGTACAATTTCCACTTGAGATCTCAGTTGAGTTTAATTCCCAACAAGTGCTCAAGGTATGGGGGCCTCACTGAGGGAACATCTCTTCATTGTGAATGTTGAAAGTTCTGGGTCTTGCATGTTATGCTAGAACAATTATGACTGAGTAGTAAGTTCAGTCCTCACTGGGGGCCCCTATACTTGTGCCACATTTAGCTATGCTTAGAAAATCACCATTATGTCATTGTTTTCTCTTTGATTTACACATGATATCCTTTTAGCTATTGCTACTGTTGAAAGCCTTAAGCGATGTGGTTTCTCTTATCTGAGATAGTTTTTTGTTTGTAATTATTTATTAAATATTATAAATGAAACATGAGATTTCAACTAAGAAGAAACCAAATTAAAGTAGAATTTATTTAACATAAAAAGATAAAATTTACATGTCATTTAAAAATGATATTAAATTATCATTTTGCAAAGTTTCATCTTTCTAACCTCTCATCATTTAGTTATTTAAATTGTAATATCTTTCAAATAACATACTTAGAAATTAAAATGGCTTTTACACTCCAAATTAGGTGTTTAAAACTACTTCCACACCAACGACATATAAAGATATATGACAAAAGAAAATGGAAGATAAAGAAGAGGTTCATTTCCTGCCTTTCACAATGGTCAAACTGTATAACTGTACAAATCAACTCAGATTTTTTAGTTCTTTGTCAGTAATTTTTATTTCCTCTCCTGGCATATTTAATCTTTTCTACTTCACAAGAAAAATTGTTTTTTTTTCTTTTTTAAAATAATCAATTACACACACACACACACATAAAGATGTGTGTCACTTAATGACTCCAAATTGTGGATGTTGTAATAAAAGAGAAGCAGCCAACATTGAATAAGATATCTTTCTCCATATAGGGTTGTATACTGAAGTATGTCTAAAAAAAAAAATGCACATAAAAATTTGACTTGGAATTAGTTCCATCAAATGTGAGATTGCCAGAATTAAACAAAAACTGTTGTATAAATATACACAGAACAATCCTTGAAAATGATTGTAGCAATATTCAGAAAAAAATTATATATATATATATATATATATATATATATATAAGAAGGTTTAAACACTAATATTCCATGGTCATAATTTATTCCATTGGAATCGTAAATATGATCCAATTCATCAGACCTACAAATTCAAAAAAAACAGAAAAACAACAACAGTATCTAAAAAAATGTTTAACTATTGAAATATTTATAAAGTAGTTAAACATTTTTTAGATATAGTTAAAGAATAAAAAAGCATTAATATTTTTTTAATTTGCAACTTTTTAGTTGTTTTATATATATATATATATATATAGTTAAATTCTCAGATCAATTCTGTGTACAAGACAAATTGGTATAAAATGACAATTGGAAAATAAATATATATATATATATATATATATATATATATATATATATATATATATATATATATATATATATATATATATATATATATATATATATATATTTGTGTATTTAGGCAGCAAATTCTCTTTTAGGCATTTCTGAATGAATAAATTACAGACATTATGTCTGCTAATTTTTAACAAAATCTGTTCATACTCATGAATAACCTTCTGCATATTGATGTTGAAGGATGAGAGAAATGTGCTATAGGTGTTTAAAATTCAACTTTGTATAAATACTTATATTAATGAACAACATATAGTTTTGTATTGCTTGCACCCCTGAAGATGATCTTGGAAAAAGATTGAAAGTACTTGGTAAATAAAATAAAAGAAATTTAAACAGCTATAGCACACATTTCTCTCACCATTTAACATCAATACATGGAAGGTTATTGGTTATAATTTAAACAGTGACAGACCCAAAGAAGGTGAGTTCAATTCCTGGTTAAGGCAGTGGAGAACTTTCAGAGGGAAAATTAGCAGGAGATAACTGATAACTGACATCCATCGAACATGGCACGTGGAATTAGAACAGTCTACCCCAGCGATCGAAATAAAGGGTTTAGTTCGAAATTCCAACCACCTGAAGAAGGCCGGAGCGTACAACGGCCCCAAACGTTTGTGACAAATATGGCGACAAAGATGAGGACAATAGTCCGACTAATGTAAATACTGTATATATATATATATGAATATATATATATATATATATATATATATATATATATATATATATATATATATGAATATATATATATACATGGAAGGTTATTGGTTATAATTTAAATATATATATATATATATATATATAAATATATATATATATATATATATATATATATATATATATATATATATATGAATATATATATATATATATATATATATATATATATATATATGAGTGTGGGTTGGTAAACAGTGACTATTATAGCTATATAGCGAGACTCTTCGCAGATGTGAATTGAGTCACTGTGGGTCACTGGGCAGTGTTTCTAAAAATAAATACGCTAAAAATCCACTTTTCATCCCTACCGTGCACCGACGGCTTAATGGTTAGAATCTCCGACTGACACCAATTCAGTTGGGTTTTGATCCTAGCTAGAGGCAACTGGATGTCTAGCCATACTGATGAGCTGTGAAACAACGAAACAGTCTGTCTGTGGATGTTATTATATATATATATATATATATATATATATATATATATATATATACATAATGGAATAATAATAATGGACTCTCCTGTCGGTTTCGATGCATGATGATCTGCCAGCTCATTGATTCAGTTATGAAAGTTTATGCGATAATCTTAAGTATTTAAAACCTGCTAGTGATTTACAAAGGAGGCCACATATGGAGCAGGTGTGAGAATTGTGAGATGAGATCACTGTTAGATTGGCTGACCTTTTAGATCTTGCTCTCGCTTCTTGAAGATGATTCAGACAAGCAGATTCAAAATTGCTGAGTCCACTAAAACACGTTGATCTCCATTCTACCTGCTCCAAAGCTAAGTGCTCAAGGGTGTTATGTGGTATATTAACTGCTGACAAGTTGCTTTTCGGCTTGTCTTTGTACCTTAGCCATTGGTGTCCTACATTCCTGTAGCCCTGATCTAACTGGCTGTACATTAGGATCTTGGGTATCAGACATTCTCAAGACATGACCAGAGTAAATAACTCCAAAATATTATATAGGACACAGAGCAAAGAAAGACTCAAAATTCTGGAGGCTGTTGTAATAAAAGAGAACCACTCCAAAATTAAATAATGGAAATTGTATATTGAAGTGTGTTAAAAGAATACACATTAAAATTCTAGTTTGACCATTTATATGACGCCATCTCAAGTGACTTGAAATTGGTTCCATCAAATGTGAGAACACCAGAATTAGACAAAAACTATCTATATATATGTACTGTTACCAAGGTATATAAACTGTATTGTTTGACTTCACTTTGTGCCTTTTGTAGTTTAGGTATCTTTTAGATTATTCACTGTTTTGATCACTTCCGGTTAGCCTTTAGTATATCACCGGAACCTCACACAATAAAAGCATGAGCATATGCTTCATAGTTTTATCATTCTCCTTAATCTTCAACATTTTACCCTTTTGGCATTTAATAAATCTACCAATGAATGGGACTTCATCTTCTGAGTTTTAATTGCCTTAAGGTGTCTGACTGTCTTTGAAATTATGCATGTATATAATATGGCCATGTACTCTCAGGGCAGAACAATATATGTATATAAAGAATTAATGTATTTATTTTCAATCTGTCATTTTTATTACTTAAAACATTATTATATTAGAATATATCTCATAGTTGAAATAGACAATCCGTTTTTATTTATTAAACAGTGTGAATTACATTTATCAGCCTGCAGATTGAGAAATCTTAGTAAAGAAATGTGTTCCCCAGCAAGGATTGAAACTGTATCCCTCTTTGTCGGGGGAACCACTATTTGATCCAGTGTACTTTACTACACAACCATGAAGAACATGACAGCAAGCAATTATCTATTTTCCATTCCATTTCCGTTCAGATTATTTTCTCAAAAACCTTTTTTAAGATCAATTCACCCCAAGCAAAGTGATAATGCCATTAAGACACAAGGGAGTGAAAGAGAATGAGAAGGCTTTAGAAGGAACCATAATACCAATCCAAAAAAAGGAAACAAGGGATAAACCTCTATTCCTGTTCAAAAGACCAAGGAGGGGTGTGAACTGGATGATAGGCGAAAATATCTACCACTATTGGGAAAAAATAAATAGTAAATAAAATTACAGAGTTTAGGCAGAGTTGTTAGAAGTTAGAGTTGTAGTAGACTTTAGGAGAAGGAACTGGAAACCCAATTCTAAACATGAAACAAGGGATAAACCTCTACTCCTGTTCAAAAAACTGGGAAGGAGTGTGAGCCAGATGATAGGCAAATCTATCTACTCTTGCTCAGTTTCATATCCGAAATATAAACAATGCAATTTTTAAAGAATTAATAGACTTATTTTAATCTGACATTTTTATTATTTCAAATATTATTATAGTGGACAGCCCATTAATTTCAATCCTTCAAGCCAGCTATGTTAACACATGTTTTTACTCAGATTTCTTGAATATGCAGGCCAATAGATGTCATATACACGGTTTAATATCTATTTCAAATATGAAGCATCCATATTTGAAGTAATATACTACCCTCAAACTCCCTGAATACTGCTGAATGCTGACAAATTTCAATGTGTTTTAAACATTATTACTTTTCTCCATTAGATAGATTTATTTTTGTGTGCATTTCTGTGTGGAGGGCTATAGCATACTACCTGTAAAACCCCCAGGTGGAGGGCAGCATGATTGGGGTCCCTTGACAGTGCTTTGTGATCCTCACTATCAATATTTTCTTTCTTTCTGCCTACATTTATAAACATTTCAAATTGAACTAAGCAGAACTGACTATTAAAGGATGAAAAATTGTTGCAGATTTTGACGTTGTTCTGGGGTGTTTTCTTTTTTGTTCAAATCCATGAATTTGTTTTGCACATGCTAAGTTGCAAAAAAAAAATCACTATATAAAATTTGCTATTTTTATTCATAATGTTGAATGTGTTTAGATTATTCAACTTTTTTAACAAGAAAAATCTCAAGTTGATATTAAAAATTGGCACAAAACTTTGATTTATTTAAGATGGAGGAATGATCTATTATGACATGTCTCTAATTTGTATTTAGATACATTGTATTTATTTTCAATGTTTCTAGTTGAATTGTTCACCTATATTGCATATGATCCATTATTGTACATAATTAGGTTATAGTAAAATTTGTATTTTATATGACTAGTAGCTTATGAAAGTTGAGACTGCAGTATACTAGGGAGCCCTTTATCATTCACATCCTCCTCCTTCCTTTTTATCACACCCAACACCGTGTGTTTTTCTATTTATGTTTTTAAAAAAAACATTCATTAGTTTTTTAAAAAAATAAAGCATTGGGAGGTCAAGTGATAAAAATTGCCTGAGGATTGCATAAGGATTCAACTGATCTCTAATTTTGAAAGTATATATATATATATATATATATATATATATATATATATATATATATATATATATATATATATATTTACAATTGGAATTACAATACCTTTAGTACATGACTATTTTTCACCTACAAATTTTTATTTTAAAATTCACAGGATTTTTCAAACTGTTTCTGGTATTGGCTATAACAGAAACACTTTTAAAAAATCCTGCGAATTTTATAATTAAAATTATAGATGAAAATGGTCATTTACTAAAGATATCGTAATTCAATTGTAAAAAGAAAATTTTCTGTTTATTGAACATAAACATAGAGTTCTCTTTTGTGAGTCAATTTTAACATATTTCAAATTCTATGTTGTGTTAATAGGAGTCGCCTGGATTATACCAATAGATTACTACCTATATATATATATATATATATATATATATATATATATATACATGTATTTGTATATATATATATATATATATATATATATATATATATATATATGGGGAAAAATGTATGACAAAGTAGAAAAAGTTTAATTGTGACATGTTTTGTCTTTTCAGGACTTCATATGAAAATTGAAATGTAGTAGAGTGGTGTTGGGGTGGGGGCTGTATCACAGATTTGGGGAGGAGGCTTGTATCATATATTTGAAGGGTAGATTTAGACCCTTGCACTGGCCCTGGTATATATATATATATATATATATATATATGAAGAATTTATCATCAAGTACGCAAATTTTGTTTATAAGACTTCTGCTTGAAAATGTCATAGTTTATAAATTTCTGCAAGTTTAACATGACTGTCAGAGGTCAATTACAAAGTCTGACTTCAAATGCCTAATTTATAAGTGTCAACTTAGACAATAAAAATTTTTTTATGAGTTGATCTATAGCTACAAGTGAACACACTGAATAAACTTGTTGTTGGTGCCTGGAGATGAAAATTTATCAGAAAATGCCAAGCATGAAATAACACATAGTTGGCACAAAATATTTTATAATTGGCATAATGATAAAAAACTGAAAACCATTGGTTATGTTGTTTGCCAGTCAATGTGTCAAAACTACATAGAAATTAAAACCTCCCCACTCTATCCTGAATTCAGAACTGGGAAGACAACAGGAAACAACTTACCTAGATTTAAAAAATTATCATGGCAGTTCAGAGATAATAAACAAAGTGAATCTCTGCTGATGCTCTGAAAGAATATAGTGTTTAAAAAAACGATAATTATTTAAAATCTAGAGATTTTAGATAATTATCACTTTTTAAACACTATATTCTTTCAAACATTAATGAAGACGTCACTTCACAGCAGTAGTAGGCAGAAGGGTGAGGCAGAGGGTGTGATGGCTGCAGGCATCCATTCAGGCGGGCATCCAATCAAAGAGTGAAATAAAAATTTAGTTTATTTAATTTGAATAAAGTGTTTATTTCATGTTTCATCTGTTTTTACATATTTAAAATGTCTTCCTTTCTCACATTTCTCCATACTAGGCTCTATAGCCCCCCCACCCCCTGCTCCCACTTGAGTTTTAGGAGCATACAATCAAACCTCTGCACATCACTGCGAAGATGTTACTTCACAGATTCCTCAAAAATCAAAAGAAGATTATGTTTTAAGTAGAAAAAGGCCAAAATAAACATGGCACTGCAAATATCCTGATATTATGTGAATGTTGATCAGAGCATCCTCTCTACGTGCTACCAAAGTGTTCAGGCTTCTTACTACCAGTTAGAAACAGCAACCCAGTACCTCATAATGAAAAGTCGGAACCACTGTTCAGTCAGATCACCAAAAAGTTAAAATAATTAAATCATTATTGCCATAAAGAAAGGAACTTGTAAACTATATTCTAAACAGGAAAGGAGTGATAAACCTCTACTCCTGTTCAAAAAACATGGAAGCTGTAATAGCCAAGTGATAGATGACAACCATCTATTATTGTTCTCTCTCCTTAATAATGTTTTCTTTTTCTCATATTGGCTTACACCCAGATCATGTTGAAACACTGGTTCCCATATGATCACAGAAGTTAAGCAATGTACCAAACTACTCCATTTGAGACATTTATCAAGGCAAACCTTTTACTTTTCAAAACAATCTGCAAAGTTCACTTTGGGGATAACTATCATGTGCATTGTTCTATTCCTCTTAAAGCTTTTGCTGCATCATGTTGAAACACTCATTCCTGTACAATTATCAAAGTTAAGCAACATCAAACCTGGTCAGTACATAGATGGGTGACCACTTGGAAATACCAGGTTCTCTAAGTTTGGGTGTGTGGGCGATGTAAGGGATAATGGCTTGGAATTTTTAATCGGAGAGCCAAGATCCAGTTCCCATTGGGTTTGTTATATTCACTTACATGCAAATACCATTGAGAAAGATATGACTTCTTTTCCCTCAGCTATGGATTAATTAGTAAGACTTTTATCCCTAAACCATTATTATTACAAAAAATTCTTACAATCTAAATATATTTCCTGGCTTTAAATAATCTGCATTATTCTAAGCATAGAAAACAAATCAATCAATCAAATCATTTTTATCATATTCTCTCGCACTCAGTAACCCCTTGCATCTTAGTGTCTTTATAGCCTTGCCTTACATGAAAAGACAACCTGTATATATTTCTTAACATGCTTTTATTGATATTTTGGTTCCTCTGTTGACAATATTAATGGAAATATTTACTCTGTTTGATTATTCATAATTATCTTAATTATTCATAATTATCTTTCAAATTTATATTGTCCATCAATAAAATTGTTGCTATCAAGTTGCTTATTTTATCACAGGCAGCTTTAGCCAGACATTAATTTTTGCTGATTATTATCTGAAATTTATAATGAAAGAATTTTGTACCAACATTTAATTTAACATTTGGGACATAACTTTCATATAAGAACGACACATGTAATTAAAATGGATGAAATACAAGAAGGGTATTTTTATACTGCATTGCACCAGGCTGTCTCAATAACCATCATCTCATAATTTTGGAAAACTCCCCAAAGACCTTTGCCAAATTAGCACAGGAAATGGTAACTCTGTGTCAAGCACTTTTAGAAGTGCTTACATCAATCAGAATACCATGTAGAGAAGTCAAAATATTTTGTTGAAGGATTTATTTAACTAATGTTCAACAGCTAAAAGAACACTTGTATTATGTGAGCTATAATTTACAGAGAGCTGTTTGAAATTATGAGAAGATTGTCATTATTTAGATGTTGATATTTAATGAAGCAGAAATGTCAGAAGAGATTAGAAATTAAATACAATACAAATTAAATACGCCAGGAAATTTTTCTCCCCGGAATCGATCCTTCAGATCTACAAATCAACAATTTGCCCTTGAGCATGGAGTATTGCTGCCATATATGATCTGGAGCCCCTTCTGTTTGTCTCAGGGTTCTTGATAAGATCCAGAGGCGGATATGCAATATAATTAGCCCTGTTTTGGCATCTTGTCTACAGTCGCTCTCTCACAGACAAGCCGTCGCCTCTCTCTGTCTTTTTTACAAATACTTTCATGGTAATTGCTTCGAGGAGCTGCATTCACTGGTTCCCAGACTTCATCAGTTCAAGCGCCCTACGAGGCTAGCATCCCGCTCTCACCCTTTCACTGTCGAAACTATTAAATATAGCCATCTCTTCTACTCCAATAGCTCCATATCTCGCACCTCTCGCCTGTGGAACTCCCTTCCCTATTCCAGTTTCCCTGAGAGCTATAATCTCCAACTATTCAAATGTAATGTCAATCGACATCTCCAGTTGCCTTGATCTACCCACTATCCTTCTCCTCATCCTTTCCTCTATCACTCCTATCTGATCTTGCTCCAAATCTTCTGTAACCCCTTGTGTCCTAGTGGCTTCCCGCCTTGCTTGGGGTGAAACGCTTAAAAAAAAAATAATGATTACAAGAATTAAGCTTCAAATAATCAGAACCATTTAAGTGTAGTACTAGATTGGCAGTAAGGTCTCATCATTTTACAATTGAAATGGCTAAATGTAACCATAAGTTCTATGCTAACAGTTTCTTCAATCACACTTTTTCTTGTGGAACTCTTGTCTGTCTTCAGACTTCTCAGTCTATTTTGATCTTCAACACTTTAAATGGAATATTGATCATTATCTACTTCTTAATTCTTGTTCTTTTATGGTTCTCTCTCCTTAATAGTGTTTATTCTCATATTCTCTAACCCTCAGTAACCCCATTATGTCTTAGAGGCATTATTGCCTTACATGGGGTAAAATGATTTTAAAAAATGTAATAAAAATTTTGAAAAGAAATATCAAAAACAAAAATATGGATAATGTAAAAATTTATATTGAATATTAACAACTCCAGAAGAAAAAATATCCCAGGTGAAGCACTCTCTCTCCTCTGCCGCATTTCCCTCTCCCTTTCTTTCCTCCCTATTCTCCCCTCCCTCCCTTTCTCTCCCTGTCCCCTCTACCTCTCTCTCAACTTTCTCCCCATCTCTCTCACTGTTCCCTCTCCTCCTCTTTCCCTTTCTCCTTGTCCCTTCTCTCTCTCCCCATCTCTCTCTTCCCACCTCTCTTCCCATCTCTCTCCTTGTTATCTCTGCCTCTTTCTCCACTATCTCTCCCTGTCCCCTTCTCCCTCTACATTCTCCCTCTGCCTTTCTCCTCCCCTCTCCCTGTCCTCCCCTTCTCCCTCCCCACACTTCTCCCCTGCTCATTCCTCTCACTCTTTCTCTCTCTCTCTCTCAATCTCTCCATGTCTTCCTCCCCATTTCCAACTCTCTTCCATCCCTCCTTCTAACTGTCCCCACTCTCTATCACCTGTAAAAAACAGACAGGAAATGAGAACTGAGAATACAGTAAAAGAAGAATGGATGCAAAAAATCCCCAAAACGTTTCTGGTTTTCTGATCAAGAAGCTTCGGTAAACCCTGACAGTCAAAGGAATAACTAAAGAGCTGTAATGAACAACCAATCAAACCTGTTAAGAATTGACTTGGCATCTGCTTTTATTTACAGGAATTTTCAGGATTTTCCTTTATTCTTAATGACTTGTCTGCTTCTTATTTATTTCCACAGGTTTTCATTTGTTTTTGTTTGTTTTTTTCATCTGTTTTCTTTACCTTTTTCTTCATTTCAAGATTTTCTCTTCGTTTGTTTTGGAATGCATTTTTTTATTTCCTTTTCACGGTTGTTTATTTTCTCCCCACTTTTTTCTTAATTGTTTTTTCAATTTTTAAAATTTTTTTTTATGTTTTCCCATGTTTCATTTTATTATTTAAAAAAAAATCCTTCTGATTTCCTTTGTTTTCCTTTTCTTCTTGAAATTTCATTCTTCTCCCTCTCCCTTCTTTTCTGTCAATCTCCACCCCATTTTGATGATCTTTTATCATTTTTATTGTTCTTGTGATTTTTTTTTTTAAATTGTTTTTTCTTCTCAGCTGTCAATAAGTACTGTACATATTTTTCATGCTTTTCATATATCTATTAAGTATTTTTCAATTTGTTTATTTGTTTACTCGGTGTCAGTTCCTCGTGTAGGATTTTCTCTCATTTGATTGGTTCAGTTTTGTTAGTGTTTTGATGTCATGTGCAATTGATGTCCATTTGTGAATGAGATTCTGTTAACTTGCTGTCATGATAGCACTTATACAAAACAGAACTAATATCAGAATCTGGGGTAGAGCAGTTGTTCTACTAGAATCTTTTGTAAAGTGAGGGGTAAGAAAGTAGGAGAAAAAAGACAAGAAAAAGATTATGAGAAAAGTTATAATAAAAAAGGGGGAAAAGGAAAAAAGAAATGAAAAAAACAGAAAGGGTAAAAACAAGAAAAAGGTTTAAAAAGAAATGAAAAGGAATGGGAGGAAAAAGAAAGGAAAAAAGGTTAAAAAAAATGAGTAGAAAAAGAGAAAAAACACAGGCAAAACATAGGAAAATGAATGAAAGAGAAAAGGAGAAAAAAGCCTAGGTGGAAATTGAGAAAAATGATGGAAAAGAAGAAGAAAATTTGGAAGAAAAGGAGAAAGGAGAAGAATGGAAGAAAAAAGAGTTACAGAGAAAAATAATCAAAATAAAAAAGAAAAGAAATAAAAATGTTAAGTTTAATAAAAGTCTTTAAAATATTATATAATGAAGGTAAATCAGAAAGTGAAATAGGCAAATCAAATTCCTGCTTCATCTATTGCATTTACTTTCACACTGATACCTTTCAGAAAGACATGAATCAATCTCATCTCCCTCCAAATATAGGTTAAATAACTGTAGACTAGGCTCTCTAACCCTAGCTCTAGGCAGTATAGGAGAATGTGACCTCTGAATTCAAAACCATAGAGAAGTGTATGAGAAACCACTCCACTATCTTTCCCAAGGAGTCATAAGAATTCCCAGATAATAATAAAAACAGAAATCTACAGAGAGCCATGATTGCCTATATTTTGAAGGGATGTAGCATTTAGAAGCAAAAGATAATTCTATCATAGTTTTAAGATAATGGTAGTAGTCAGATAAATCACTTCCATACTCAAAACATTCAACATTCATTGAACAAAATTCAGCATTACAGTTGGTTAAATCTTTCTCTTAAAACAATTTTAGAGGAAAATGTTTCTCAAGTGTATTATTATGCCTTTTTCTAATATTCATAGAGATTTCCTTCCATATAATTAGTTTAAAGTAATATAGAAAGTCAGCATCTTCAGTATGTCATTATTTTATCTTCTAGTTATAAATACTATCCATTTAACCTGTTGTTGTGTTGGAAGTCTTCAAGTGATGTAATTTTTGTTATTTAGTAAAGGTGAAACAAAGAGGGTATAAACAAATGAGAAAAGGAAGCAATGAATGAAAAGGGAAAGAAAGCAAAAGGTGAATGAGAGAAAAGAGAAAGGAGAGAAAAGGCGGATGAGTGAAAAGGGAAATGAAGCAGGGGATGAATGAAAGAAAAGAAGCAAAGAGTAAATGAGAAAAAAGGGAAAAGAAAGAAAGGGCAAATGATTGAAAAGGGAAATGAAGCAAAGGAGGAATGAAAGAAAAGAAGCAAAGAGTGAATGAGGGAAAAGGGAAATGAAGCAAAGGGTGAATGAAAGAAAAGCAGCAAGGGATGAAAGAAAAGAAGCAAAGGGTGAATGAGTGAAAAGAGAAATGAAGCAAAATGGGAATGAAAGAAAAGAAGCAAAGAGTAAATGAGAAAAAAGTGAAAAAGAAAGAAAGGACAAATGATTGAAAAGGGAGAGGAAGCAAAGGAGGAATAAAAGAAAAGAAGCAAAGAGTGAATAAAAGAAGCAAAGGGTGAATGAGTGAAAAGGGAAAGAAAGCAAAGGGTGAATGAAAGAAAAGAAGCAAAGAGTGAATGAGGGAAAAGTGAAAAGAAAGAAAGGGTAAAGGATTGAAAAGGGAGAGGAAGCAGAGGAGGAATGAAAGAAAAGAAGCAAAGGGTGAATGAGAGAAAAGGGAAAGGAAAGAAAAGCCTAATGTGTGAAAATGGAAAGGAAGCAAATGCTGAATGAAAGAAAAAGGAACGGAAAGAAAGGGTGAATGAGTGAAGAGGGAAAGGAAAGAAAGGGTGAATGAGTGAAGAGGGAAAGGAAGTAAAGGGTGAATAAAAGAAAAGAAGTAAAGGGTGAATGAGAGAAAAGGGAAAAAAAAGAAAGGGTGAATGAGCAAAAAAATGAAAAGAAGCAAAGGTTGAATGATAGTTAAGAGGTTTAAAGCAAATGTGAGATGAAGGAAAAGAAGAAAAAAAGTGAATGGTGTCTGAAGAAATGGAAGGAAAGTAGAAATATAGGGTGTGGAGGAAATGAGTGAAGGAAGCAATGATTGAATGAGAGTTCAAGGTAAGAAATCAAAGACTGAATGTGCGATGTTAGAAAGAGAATGCAATTTGTGAATGTCAGATGAAGGAAGGAGAACAACGGTTGAATGAGTGAAATGAAGCAGTTGATGAATGAGAGATCAAAGGAGGAAAGCAAATTGTGTAGGAAAGATGAGAGAAAGGACAAAATGCTTGAATGGTAGATAACTAAGGGGAAATAAATGGTGAATTAGAAATCAGGGAGCAGATGCAGAGGCTAAATCGGAAATGTTTGCGGAAACAAATGGTGAATGAAGTATGAAGAAGAGATGACAAAAACATCATGAGAGCTAAATGTAAATGAACTTGCAATTGGATTCATTTCGGTGTAAATATTTATTTAAAGAGAATGCTTTTTTAAATGTGGTTTTGCACAATTTGTGATGTGAAGATATATTTTAAAGTTGATTGGCATTCAACTGATCATCACTAAACATTAATCAACCTTCATCATCATTTATGTGCTGTGTCTCTTCAGGATGTGGGCGCTCATGGCTCTCCACAACTTCCTGTCCCTTGTAGGGAATGAGATAATAAAGTAATATTTGACACTTCACCATTTTTCTTGTCCTTGCTCTGCCATCCATCCACACAAATCCATTTGGTAAGTTGCTTACTGTTTCTCTCTAACCCTCCTTTACTCAATGCATCCTGTGAGTGTTAAGGTTTCTAAGCAATCTTTCCTCATTTTGTGACCTAGAAATTTCAACTGTCTTTTTCTGATTTTTAGTGTGAGTCTCTTTTGAGTTTCCATTTTCTTTAGAACATCCTTGTTGTTCACGTATTCTGTCCATGTTATTTTCAGTATTAATCTGTAGAACTACATCTTTGTTGTTTTGACTCTCTTCTTCATCTTTAAGAAAAAAAATTGTCAACTTTTCAATAATTTTTAAAAACATTCTAATAATCAATCTTCTTCATTCTATGTGCCATACCCCCTTCAGGACATTGGCAAACATGGCTCTCCACGATTTCCTGTCCCTTGTAGTTTCTTACTAAATTTGATCTTTTTACTATCTCTCCTAAACCCTGTTCTGTTAACCATTTACACAAGCTCATAAAGTAGGTTATCTGCTGCTTTGCATTATCACTCTTGCCTTCAATATGCCATGTGAATGTCAAATTTTCTAAGCCCATTTTCTTCATTATTGATATAAAGGAATAACCTCTCACCCCCATGAGTGACTACACTATAAGTAGTAACTACCTATAAGTATCAATGGACTACAGAGTATATCTGGGAACTGTTGAGTATAACTCAGACTTATGCGAGAACTACCAAGCTTCCAATAGTATCACTCACTACTGGATTGACTTGTGATGACCTTGGGCATAACTGTTACCTTTATTCTTATTATATTGGTTTTTTACAATAAATCTTTACTTATTTTATCCATGGTTTTCAAGTATATATTTCTATTAGCATGGAATATAACAATTATGCACCCTAAGAATTTCAACTTCCTCTTTCTGAGGCTAAGCATATGTCCTTTTTGTTTCCATTTTCTCTAGAACCTCATCATTGCTCACATGTTCAGTCCATAGCATTCTCAGTATAGAAGTACATTTCTGTTGCTTCAAGTCTCTTCTTCATCAGTGATGAGATTATCTCGCATTCACTGCCATTTAAAAAGGACAGATATTACACAGAAGCTTAGATTACAGGCCATTAATACTGTAGTAAATTCAATCTCATCGAGGTATTCCAAAATATTTTATCATTCTGTCATACTAAGCCAAGCATTGTAAGCACCTATATTGCTATAGCTTCTTATATAATGTATGATGATTTCTTCTGGGATCATCTAGAGGCCATAATGTTAAAAAGGGTAGTGTTGGAATTGGTATTGTCGAACTATTGGCCTGCATCAGATGATATGGCTGTAGGAGTAGATAAGTTTACCTATTGTCTGGCTCTCTGGTCTTTTAAGAGTAAAGGTTTATCTCTTGTTTGCTATTTAAAATTGGGTTTCAGGTTCCTTCTAAAGTCTTTTGCATTCTCCTCCATCCCCAGTAGGCACTTACATTTTAGTATCATTATCACTTTGCTTGGGGTGAACTGATTAATATATATATATATATATATATGAAGAAAAATATATACGGAAAAAACAAACAAAATCCTTAAATACAATTATGCTGTTTTAATGTTAATATGTCAACGTCGGACGTTTCGGTCTAATAAACCATCTTCAGGACATATTCATAAATTATAACATTATCAATACAACATGGCAAAGACGATGTACATAAGAACAAGACTTATCCAAACAAATAACTGAAAGTTTTATAAGATCAGTGCTTCGTTTAAAACATGTTCATGTTGTCATCACATGGGCGACGCTGTGAAAACGTATTCCTAAAGTCTTGTTCTTATGTACATCGTCTTTGTCATGTTGTATTGATAATGTTATAATTTATGAATATGTCCTGAAGATGGTTTATTAGACCGAAACGTCCGACATTGACATATTAACATTAAAACAGCATAATTGTATATATGATTTTTGTTTGTTTTTTTTCCGATATATTTTTTCTTCATACTGTCGGATCTATATCCATATATTTGCTTATATACATATATATATATATATATATATATATTAATACAGTGTCACGTGACTAAGGGAAATAACCTACACTTTTGGCACTTATTTTTTATTTATATTACCCATATGGGTACGCATATGTATATTTTTGTTATTTATTACCCATTTTTGTGTGTGAACATTACAACCAGACCAATGTCTTCATCTTTGTTGTTATTATCCCTCATCTTTGTTATTATCAATAGAAGGAAAGTGTGTAGAGTTTAGTTGTCTCACCACACCACAGATGTTTCATCAGTGACCATGGCTTGTGTAGCAGTTTTTGGCCTAGTACAACATTCCCCAGGTCTGACAACTGCCATATTCCCCAGATCTCAACCCTTGTGGTAGTTTCCTCTTTCCAAAAATCAAATTCCACTTGAAATGAACAAGGTTTCAAGACATCAAGAAATCCAAGAGAATTTAGTGATTAAGCTGCTTACCATCCCAAAAAAAGGAGTTCCAGGAATGCTTCCATCAGTGGGAATGATGCTGGATAAAGTGTGTGGCTTCAGAACGAGACTACTTAAAGGGAGATTAAATGCTAAATTGATATGTGTTGTAGTTTTCTTTTTAAAGCACCAGTCCTGAAACTTTTTGATCAGTCCTCATAATTAATAAAATTACAAAATAATTTAAATATATTCTTTTGTCAAAAACATTTTATTATTCAGAAAAATATCCAGAAAACTTCTATTACAAATACTTTTCCCTGTCTATAGGATGGTCATCAAGAAAAGAAAAATTAGAAGAAAATACTATTTATAAGAAAGCAAACAAAATTACTATTCCACGTTATTGTCCCCTTATTGTAACCAAAATAAAAGTGAAGTGCAATACCACTCCCTTTTTTCAGGGAAAAAAGGGAAAAGAAAGATATCTCCCCACTCTCTACCACTTTGTGTTGTCTTAAAGAGCTAAGAGCCTGTCACATGATGTTGATGGTCAAGAAGGTCACAAATGAACTGAATTGAACAAAAGTGGGAAGGGAATGTTAGCAAACACTGACCATGACCAAACAATGAATGGATGACCAGAAAGAGAGTGGTGGATATATACGTGACTCATGCAAAGTGAGAGGAGCTGTCTAAATGAGGACCATAGTGAGGGTGCCATTGACAGCTTGGCCCAGAGATCAACACCAGGAGACAATATTGAGAACAAGGGATCTAGGGAAAATCAGGTGTTTGTGGGCTGTGCAGAATAGTGTGTTTGTTGGTCAAAACGAAGGTGAGAGGTCTTCTTATTAAAAGCCCCTCCAGACATATCCTATCCATACTAAATTGCAGAAGAGTGTCCTAGGCAGCAGTTTAAACCAAGATTAAAATGTTTGGATGGTGTGTGCACTGTTTTCTGAGAATGTGATTAAGACCTTTTTGATGAATATTCAAAGCCTTGAGCAGCTGATAAATTAGTGTCAGGCTATAAGGAGCTGTTGAACCAGGATCAAATATGGTGGAGATTAGAAGAGCCATGTTTGCAAATGAACAAGCATGTCCTGTCTTTATCTCAACAAGGACAGACAAACAAAGAGAAGAGAAGATAAGGGAGGGGGAATCTGGATAAATGAAGTTGCCAGTATGAAGTGAAGTAAATGCTTATTGTGCTTTGTGCACCAGTTGTTTCAGAAAATTTGCATGTGAGTTGGAAATAAGGGTTTTGCAGAAGAAGTAGAAGGCTCAAGTTGTGTCTTTTTTTGTCAGGCTGTTTTTGATCTAATTTGTGAAATTTATTTTCTATCCATTTGTCTGCATAAAAATAAAAAGATATGTTATAAAATTGTTATGGCTACTAAAATTCTTCATAATCATTTCTCTTCATTTATTATATATACCTTATGTATGTATATATATATATATATATATATATATATATATATAGATAGATAGATAGATAGATACAGATATATATAAAATATATAAACATCGAGTACAGGTGCTAATAAAAAATAGCGTTTGATGTATAATAACAGAGCCATAATTTTTATCAATAATACATATACATTTTTTTCTCATTGGTATTACAACTCTGAATTTCCTGCACAATGTGATTGTCTAATGCTAATGATTTTATTGTGCTTGAAATTCAGAGTTGTCTTCCGCTGAGGAAAAAATGTATATATTTTTTAATATATATATATATATATATATATATATATATGGAATCAAATATAGACCAAATAATGAGAATCTGGCAGGATAATAGGATAGGGAACAAATAGGAAATGTTTATTGATCTAACATATTTCACTTTTATTAAAGCTTCATCAAAGAATGAGATATGGAGAAAAGGAAGAAAGAAATTCTGCTATTTTTATTTTTGTGTTGTTTGATTTTCATTGGTCAATCATGTTTCACATGCATTCGACTCTTTTAAACCAACATTAGTATAATTTGTAGTATTCTAAATTCAAAGAGTGCTGAAGCATTCATCTGAAGTTTAAAGAAATTAATGGCTTCCAAGCCTACCTCAAAAACAGTAAGTATTGCTTCATATATATATATATATAAGTGTATAAAATTCTAGTTTGTCTAATTGGGATTCAGATGGTAATGTATATTTGTAAATGTGTGTGTGTGTATGTCTAGTATACATTATGTTTGTTGGTTATCCACTTGTTGGTTTGAGAATGTTTTCATGTGCATACTGTTTGTTTTAGATAAACATACATTAGATTTTTTAAGAATTGATTCAGTAAAGGTTGGTGATGTAATATAATGTTTTTGACATGTGCTTAGAGTTGATAATATTGTTATTAGCAGGCTCTCAAAGTACTTTCTCTGTAAAGAATTATGTTCTTTCTTTAAACTAAGGCGGCCTCAGTAATATCAAAGTTATGACCAGTTTTATTTCTGTGTATTATAAGAGACTTTGAATAAAATATATGCATTTATATAAATATAAATACATGTATTTGTCATTTTAGTATAGTCAGGAAAAATTAATAATTTTCCTTATTTAATTAAATAAAAAAAAAATTGTTTAAATTTTGAAAAAATATCTGAAAAAAGAATTTACATCCCTTCACTAATTTCATCCATATGCAACCATAACAAGATACACTATAAATTCTTCAAATGTCAATGAGAATTCAGGATTACAGAAGGTGAGTATTTTATAGATATCTTGGTTGCTTGATTTTGTTTAGCGGCATATCAACACCTCTATGGGTTATTTAATACCAAAATCTAAATAATTTTAACACAATTTTATGGCTTCAACTAAATATATTTTGAACACAATTGTATGCTTTCAACTACAGATAAACTGTATTGCAGGTCATTTTGCTTTAAAAATCTATTGCGCATTTATTTTTATATAAAAATGTATTTTTATACTTTCATAGTGCTATGTTTTTGTTTGGGGTTCACTACCACTTTGGGTCAGAATGGATATAGAAATAACAGTAATTAAGAGTTGGTTCCATGTTCCTCAAAACCTGCAATCAGAAGCTTTGCTGCCAGATGTAGTTTATCATCATACCCAGGACTTATTAGATATGTAATAAAAAAAATCTAATATAAACAATCTGGAAATGAAAACTAAGTAGAAACCTAAACTTGTATTCTTGGTTTCAATCTATGACAATGCTATTGAGCTGCACTGCAAAATCTTGTCTAATGAATAAGAGAAATGATTATTTTTTTCAACTGAGGAAACATTTTAATTTCATGAAAAAAAAATAATTAAATATAAAGTACAGTATTTTTTTGTCAGTTTCAAATGTGCAATTATTTTTTATTCTACTTTTATTTATTTTTATTTTATATATTTATTTTATTTTATATATTTATTTTTATTTTATTTATTCATTTTTATTTATTTTATTATCAATTTATTTTATTTATTATATTATTTTATTTATTATTTTATTTATGTAAATACTTTTAATTTATTATTAATTTATTTTTTATTTATTTTTGTCAGTTTTTCAAACGTGCAACTATTTTTTATTCTACTTTAATTTATTTTATTTTATTTATTTATTTTTATTTTATTTATTTTTATTTATTTTATTTTAATTTATTTTATTTATTATATTATTTTTTTTTATTATTTTATTTATGTAAATACATTAATTTTATTATTAATTTATTTTATTTATTTTATTTATTTTTTGTCAGTTTCAAACATGCAACTATTTTTTATTCTCTTTTATTTATTTTTATTTTAATTATTTATTTTTATATTATTTATTTATTTTTATTTATTTTATTATCAATTTATTTTATTTATTATATTATTTTATTTATTGTTTTATTTATGTAAATACTTTTATTTTATTATTAATTTATGTTATTTATTTTTTTGTCAGTTTCAAATGTGCAACTATTTTTTATTCTACTTTTATTTATTTTATTTTATTTATTTATTTTTATTTTATTTATTTATTTTTATTTCATTTATTTATTTTTATTTATTTTATTATTAGTTTATTTTATTTATTATATTATTTTATTTATGTAAATACTTTTATTTTATTATTAATTTATTTTATTTATTTTTATTTATTTTTTTGTCAGTTTCAAACGTGCAACTATTTTTTATTCTACTTTTAGGACACTTGCCTAAACTTTGTTGTATTGTATTTATTTGAAGTACACCTTTTTTCTGGTTCATTTGGAGAAAAAAATTTAAATGGTGAATATATAGTATTTTTGTTTCAGATTTAAACTTTCCAGTAAAATTACACACACGTACATAAAAAAATCAAATATTCATTCAATGGATAAGGTAAACGATTAATTTTTTTAAATTGAGTCTTTTTAACAAAGGAAACTTTTTAGTGAAATTAAAAAAGCAAGCGAAAGCACTTGTTAGAGTATTTCTTGGTTCAACTATTTTTTATTTTATTTTCATGACTTTTACTTAAAATTTGTTGTATTGTTGTTATTGACAAACGTCAGTCAATCTATTCTCCAAGCTCCCTCAAAATGTATGTGGTGAATCAAGATTTTACAAGTCACTGATGAAGACCAGGTACAATCAACCTTCACCTGAGTTAAGCTTAAGAACATATCAGTTGAATTGAAGCTAAAGATGAAGAGAAAGAAATATGACAATGTAGACAGAACTTGTCATAAAACAACTAATATAAATAAACTGATAACAAAATATTTTTAGTCTGTCTATATTTCTGAGATGAAGTATTATGTACATTATTTACATTATTCGGACTATTGTCCTCATCTTTGTCGCCATATTTATCACAACGTTTCGGCCGTTGACAGATCTGGCCTTCTTCAGGTGGTTGGAATGTCGAACTGAACCCTTTATTTCGCTCAATGGGGCAGACTGTTCTAGTTCCACGTGCCATGTTTGATGGATGTCAGTTATCAGTTATCTCCTGTTAATTTTCCCTCTGAAAGTTATCCACAGACGTAGAAAAGCAGAAGTAGAAAAATCAGGCGTGGCTGACCACATATGGGGAGAGGAAGGAGATCACCGCCCTCTGTGGGATCATGTTGTGGGATCATCAGTAATAAGGAGTGAAAAGCAATGATAACAAAGTTGCAATATGAGCTCTGGTAAAAAAATTCAATGATAACAGCAAAAATTGAAATATGAGCACTGGTAAAAACGGTTGCTGAAGACATTAGGTTTATAATACCCAGAAATTCATATGCAGATGTCTGCAAGGACACATGGCACAGTGAATAAAGGCATTGGTTAAATCCAGTGACAGGACCCAAAGAGTGTGAGTTCATACCCGGTTAAGGCAGTGGAGAACTTTCAGAGGGAAAATTAACAGATAACTGATAACTGACATCCATCAAACATGGCATGTGGAACTAGAACAGAGTGAAATAAAGGGTTCCAACCACCTGAAGAAGGCTGGAGCATACAACGGCCAAAATGTTGTGATAAATATGGCGACAAAGATGAGGACAATACTCTGAATAATGTAAATAAAATATTTTTAGAATTCATTTAAGGAATCATTTTTATGGGTGTAGGTTACTCGTAAAAATTATATTTAAAAGATGTAATTTTTTACAATATATCTTCAAAATATAATATGTAGCCTTTTTAATGTAATTGTTTTTTATTTCAATTTCTAAAAATGTAGTTAAGTTATCACTCATAGATATGTGTAAATAACAATTGAGGAAAGAGATTTGTATGGTTATGCAAAATTTGTGAATCCATGGTGCTATGTAGAGGAGGGGATCAGATGAAACTTAGGACTAAGGAGAAAACTAAATTTGTCGTCATACTTGTGACAATGCTATTGAACTGAGCTGTATTATTTGTCTACAATCCTTACTGCCTTTAATTTTCAAAATAAATCAGAAAATCTTTTTTAAACATTAGCTTCTAAAACATTGATATAAGCTTTATATATGGAAAAAAACCTGTTCATTCAAGAAAATAAGAACAAACAAAAAACAAGAAACTGTATACTTAAAATCAAAATGAAGAAATATTTACAGTCGGATAATAGAACTAAACAAATATTCATTTCAGAAGAGGATCAAATCAAAAATATAGAATCAGGAATCTTTAAGACTTATTGATTTAGTTTCCCACCACTTTTAGCATATTATTCAGCCACACCTACTTTTGGGGGGTTATTATCTTTTTTTTTTACTGTAATTTTCACCCTGTACATGGCCCAGCTGCCACTCAATGTACAGGGCTACATTAAGAGACAGTTTATATTTACTAATATTGAATACTTCCTGGTATATAAGACTTGTTTTCTTCTCTGAGTATATGATTAAGCTTTATTGAAGAATCTTCTTGACCTCAAAAAAATGATAAAGAAGTCAAAAGAATTCGGTTTGAATCCAATATTTTTATTCTAGTAATTAATGTCAGTTATGTGCCATGTGGGATACATGCTTAGGTGATCATGCATCTTTTGATACATGACTGACGAGGCAGATACATTGCCATTTCTTTTTGTATTAGACCAATTGCTATCCAAGGCTATAAAACCCGGTCTGTCCTGCTATTTACTCATAGCTGAGTGAATGTATTTGAATTCCAGTTGAATTTATTACATTCACTTCCATTCAAATCCATTACATTCACTTACGTGCTTAATACCCTTGTGAAAGGTATGAATACTCTTCTTCTCCCCACCCCCCAGCTATTGGTAAATAGCAGAACAGACCGGGCTCTATAGCCTTGGATGGCAACTGATCTACCACAGAAAGAAATGGCAATCTACTGTGGGGAAAAAATCTGTCTTGTCAGTCATGTATTGAAAGATACATGATCACCTAAGTGTATATCACATATGGCACATAACTAAGTATTTAATGGAAACTCTTGTAAAAATAAATTGTAAATTGCTGGTGTTTTCTGAATATTCCTTGTTGAAATGGGGAACAATATCTGGTAAGGAATCATATGACATCCATTAATGTGAAATAGATTTATATGATCAATATCGTTATGACCTTTTATATTTTTTGTTCACTTCCATTGATGTGTTCATCGTGTAACAGTTATTGATATAGAAAATGGAATTGGCAGGCCTAAATAAATTTCTACTGGGTCTGTGGCATTCACTGTGCACTAATGCTCTGAAGAAAAAAATGAATTGACTCTCTCCTCCCAGTTATGGGTTAAATAGTAGGACAAACTGTCCATTTACAAAACTTAGAGACCTGCTTATGTATAAGACTTTGGATTCTGACTATTTAGAACACCTTGACGCCAGATCATTTATGAAAACTATGTGTAAATATCTGCATCTGTTGTATGAGTGTATAAACAAATATATATATATATATATATATATATATATATATATATATAT
Source organism: Acanthosepion pharaonis (assembly GCA_903632075.3). Lineage (NCBI taxonomy): Eukaryota > Metazoa > Mollusca > Cephalopoda > Sepiida > Sepiidae > Acanthosepion > Acanthosepion pharaonis. The sequence continues at coordinate 1,776,076 of CAHIKZ030004203.1, forward strand.
ATATACATACATTTTTGTAATTTCAGTCTGATGAGGCAGATATTAAAATCTTATTTGTCAGAATAAATTTATTACCAAATTCTTCAATGATGTGTTAAGTTTTTCCATTCCTGATGTATATTATATTGCTTTGTATATAAATACATTGAGCTCTCTTCATGGATCTATCTTTTTAATATTTTATATTAAAAAGATCTACTTGAATTATCCTTATGGATTTGATATTATTATCTATCTATCTATCTATCTATCTATCTCTCTCTCTATATATATATATATAAAGAAATATAGTCTTAAGGTGTGCTATATTTATGGGATAAAGTGCTCAATATCAGAGATAGAGTGTGTGTTTGTGTGTAAATATAAAGTGAAGTCTGTTTCATGCTATATGCATTGCATAAGGTCTGTTTCAGACTGTCGCATTGTGTTGACTTCTATGTTCACTTTTATATTTTTATATATATATATATATATATATGCATGCGTGTGTATATTTAGGCAGCATATCTTCAGTCAATCATGTCTCATTGAATGATATAGACATATTCCGTCTACTTATTTTTATACTGATCCTTTTTTATTGCTTAATTAGCCTCTTGATGTTAAAACAAAATTCATCAAGGAAGGCACCGTATTTTTTATAACCCAAGTACTTTTGATTTTTTCCAAGATCATCTTCAAGGGTGAATTACAAAGACAAACTTATTGTAACTGCGATAAAATCTGCTTTCTGTTGTGATTGTGATTTTTAAAAAACGCACTTGAAAGCACTCTGTAATTATTTAAAAATATTGAATTTATATTTATATTGTAGCTATGGAATTTTTGCAAAACAATTGTTTCAATATAAAGGAGCTGACCAAATATATATATATATATATATATATATATATATATATATATATATATATATATATACGGGTGAATATGATATATAAAGTCTTACATATCAAAACGATGTTAAGTGACAGAATGATAAAATGGGAAAAATTATATAATGCATTCTTTTTCTTTAAAAGGACTTCAACTAAAATAACTTTCTTATTGATGAAATTATAGAGTACTCCAGCTGATTGGCATTTGTTTACATTCATAAAAACAATACACTAGATTTAGCTGGTTCATTCTGCCGAATGAAGATAGTTCAGTGATAGAAGCTCTGACTGACACCAAATCATTTGGGGTTTCAATCCTGGCTTGAGGCTGTTGGATGTCTAGTTGCACCGAGGTGCTGTGATACAACAAAATAGTACTGTCTGCGAATTATATATATATATATATATATATATATATATATATATATATAATTAAATAATAATAAATTGCAAATTATACTAAATTATATTACATTTTTGCAATATTTACATTTTCATTTAAGCCTAAAATCAACTAATTTTTGGAGCTTTGTCAAAACATGTCATCTTT
>CAHIKZ030004203.1:1782500-1860000 GCA_903632075.3 Acanthosepion pharaonis
GCATTTCATTTTTTGAGGAACATTATCAATGTAAGCATGGAAATTTTATTTGGTAACCTGTATTTATAAAAAGAAGTAATGAGGAGAACAAATATTGTTAAGTTTTAAAATTTTGAATTAGAGATCAATGTGCAGATTGGGACTTGTTCCATGATTTCCTTTGTGACGTCCCTTGGAATTAAATTTTTAATCATCACTGTGGCTTCATGTTTTTAACTGACTTGAAGGGGAACAACTACTGCAAGAAAAGTTAGGTCACTCTGTCATGCCAGAAGGTTTTTTCTCATCAGAGTCCATCTTACACATTTACAAATCTACCATTTGTCCATGCATTGAATACTGCTGCCATATTTGATCTGGTGCTCCTGCTACTCATCTCAAGATTCTTGACAAAATTCAAAGAAGGATCTGCAATGTAATCAAGCCTGAATTGACATCTCGACTTCAGTCACTTTCTCACCGACATGATGTGGCTTCTCTCTGTTTTTTTTCTACAAATATTTTCATAGCAACTGTTCTGATGAGCTTTTTTCCTCTGGTGCCTAGACTATGCTACTAGATTGGCATATAGGTCCCAACAATTTACTTCTACTCCAACAGTTTCTTTTCTCACACTTCCCACCTGTGGAACTCCCTTCCAGTTTCTTGCTTTCCCTGATAAATACAATCTTCAAAAATTCATATGCAATGTCAATCACCATCTTCTATCTTCTTGAACCCTGTTCAGCTTTTATTCTTCCTTTGTTCTCCCTTATACCCAATTTTTTTCTCTCACCTTCACTCTCTGTAATCCCCTATATACTAGTGGCATTCCTGCTTTCCTTGAGGTGAAATGATTTTAAAAAAATTCTAAAAACTTATTGTGTAAGAAATGGTAAACTATGGAGGATGCTAAGTGATATAAGTTTTTACCCTATTAAATGAAATTGGGTTAATATTGTTGCGGTTAATTTTTTTTAAATATATGTAATTATTATTTATTTATTTTTATGTATTTTTATTTTGTTTTGTGTTTATAAATTTAATTATTTTAGTTTTAATATTTAAGGGAGTAGATAGGTTTGCCTATAGTATGGTTCACACTCCTTTTAGGTCTTTTGAACAGGAGTAGAGGTTTATTCCTTATTCTCTGTTTAGGATTGGATTTCTGGTTCTTTAAAAAAAAAAAAAGATCATGAGTTAATGTTAATGTTCCAACCATGAGATCTTGGTTCGAATCACACATTGGTTGATATCCCAGAGGGTTGACTTCTAGATAATATGAACCTCAAGAGATGATTTCAAAATGTGGCACCAATGGGATGTGTCTGAAAACCAAACCACAGGTTGACCCAAGACTTGTGAGTGAAATTAAGGAGATGAAACTTTTTAAAGTAATTGATGCTTGTTACAAGTCACTGAGATAGATGACGGCCTTGTCCAAACAGATTATCATGCTAGATTATTCGTTCTCTCCCAGAAACTGTAACTAAGGTCTGCTCAGTTTAGTTGAAATATAAGCCACAGGTTGGCTGCTTGGATATTGATCAAATGCAAATGTGCCTGAGCAGGCATTTGCAACAGGAATTAGCTATCCACCCTAGCAGACACACCTACTAGACACCAGCGGCCAATCATACTATGCATGCATATCTGTATAAAAATCCATACAAATATCTGCGTATATGTGTGCATATTCTTATTTATTCTCGCCATGACATTGGCAATATATAATGAGGTTAGTTTGAGGAAATAATTGAGTTGCAATGATAACTCTGTCCACAAATGTAGAAAATGCTAACATATGCATGACATGATATTCTAAATAAATTTAAACAGCAAAAACAATAAAGAAGTTAAAAAGAAATGAAACCAGCGAAAAAAAAACTAACTCAAGGCATTTTATTCAGTTATGGTAATTGGTATATATGAGAAAATTTCTAGACAAAAGAGAGACAAGGCCTTATTATTCAAATAATTACATGTATGATATTAATTTATGACACACGGGTAAACATTTTGCCCCAGACTGTCATCCTCAAACTTTTTCCAGATCTTTCTTTTTTTTTTTTATTCTGCTTCTTTATACATTGCCCCACCATTTTTTTTATTTATTTTATTCTTTTCCTGTTCCTTCTCTTCTCTAGAAAATTCTTTTTTCTCTCTCTCTCTTTCTCTTTTCTTTTTCTTCTTTTCCTCAGGAACTTTTTCTTCTTTGTCCTTTATTCTAAATATTTAGTTCATTTTTTTTCATATTCATTCAATTTTCCTCTTCCTCCACTTTCTTCTTCTTTAAATCTTCTCTCTGTTATTTTTCCTTCCTCCATCATACTGAATTTGAAAATTTTTATATGCAACCTTTCTTGATATTTCTTTTCTTGTATTGTCTTTTTTTTTTATTCTTTCATTTTTTTCTTCTCTTCTTTGCTGCTATTTTTTCCTTTCTCCTCTGTACTGATTTTTTGTACACAACCTTTCTCAATATCACTTTTCTTGTCTTTTTTCATTCTTTCTCCTTTCCTTTATACAAAAATTTTCATTCATTATTTTTCTTCCTCTTCTTTCTAACTTCTAGTTGTTCAGTCCATTTTTATTCTTTTTCTTCCTCTTTCCCTTCTTTTCTTTTTCTTTCTTGTTAACCACTCCTCTTTGCTGCGTTTTTTCTTTATCCAACCTTTCTCAATATTTCTTTTCCTGTAGTAATTTGTCTTTTTTCATTCTTTCTCCTTTCTTTCATACAAAAGCCTTCACTCATTATTTTCTCCCTCTCCTTTTTAATTTCTCTCAACCATATTATATCCTGTTCATTTGTATTCAGTTTATTCTGCCTCTTTTCCATTTTGCTTCCATTTTAAATATTCTCTTTAAGATTTTTATTTTTTTTCTTCTCTTTTGTCTACCATATTTAATCTTTCTCTTTTCACTCTTCATGGCTGTTTTTTTTTTAAATCCTCTTCCTCTCTACCATATTAAATCAGATACATTGGTTGGAATGATATTTCATAACCGAGTACCATTATCGAATGCATGGGGGCAAGCGTAAACTCAATATGCAGGGCCTTTATCAATTAATGTGAAATGTGTCCCATGCCAGTTGCGTGAGTCAGCCATATTAGAGATTGGGTGATGTAATCAAGTTTACATCTTGAGGGGGACAATGTGGAATGCATTGTGGCAGAGGATGTATGCTATGCTGACCATCAGAATGCTGCCAACAATATTGTTGCTATTATTATTGTTGTTGCTATTATTGTAGTTGGCAATAGTATTAAAGATTATAGGGATGAGGCCTATGGTTAGTACATTCATAACTGGAATGTTTATGGCTTGATGTCAGTGGCAGCAGTTGATGAAGGCAATGATTGACAATAACCGAGAATAAGTGGATGTCGACAGTAATGGAGATCATTGTAACTGTCAGAATATCTATACTTATCAACGAGGCTTTTATATCCATAAGTCTTTTCCTTTTTTCCCCACTATTCTGGTTTCAATGGAGATTATGATTCTCAATTCAGTGTACCACTTTGGCATTTTTCCATTTATATCTTAACCAGAAGAACTGATTGAAGAGTCTAAAATTGAAGACAAAACTTGGTGCCACTGATTATCAATTTACAACCTTAACTCTTGTGTTATCATTATATTATTACAATAGGAAAACACTAAAAATCAGAAAGGAAAGGCTTGTTATAGGTCAGTGATTAAGGCAAGCATGGCTGAAAGTATAGAACTATATAGAACTATATAGAACTAATTCAATTTAGTTTTAATTTGATGTTATAAAGAATTAAAACTCAGATAAAGGGAGTTAAAAAATTCATAAAATAACAAACCTATTTTATTTTCAGCATAATTATTATACAAGAATTTGATAGACGTGTGACCAAGTTTTTAGAACAGTATTTCTTAAAAGATGTTTTTTTTTGAAGCCTCAGGAAGGGATTGGTAACCTTTTTCTAACTATGTGCCAGCTTGAGGTTTTAAAATCATTCAGTGTGCCAACAGCATACATATTTTTATACAAGCCAAGGTCAATATACCTGTTCTACAATATATTTTATATAGTAATATATAGCATATATACTTTACTATATAATAAAATTGAAACAGTTAAATATCTTTGCATTGTAGTAGTTATTGGTTCAGACTTTGTGATTATCATTTGCAGCTGTGTACCATTGGAAATTGCTTGGCATGTGTACCGTAGGTTGCCAATCCCTGGTCGAGGGATCTACAAGAGGTAGCTAGTGGTTCTCTGAGAAACAATGATAAATAGGTTAATGCATTTTGTAATAACTTTTGTTTAGTTTTATATTCATAATTTTACTATACATGTATCACATATTGTTGCAAAATCCTTGGTTTTAATCTTATTTTATAATTATACTGGTTAATTATATATATTTTTTTGAGAATGCTTGCAGATTTTTTTGTGAATGAAAACCTCAGTGTGAGGTCTTATGAACAAGCAATATATTTTTTTCATTGTCAATAAATTTGACAAAATAGGGGGACATTTTTTTCTTAAACCAGTTATGCCAAAAAATATATTATGCTTACCACATGAAGTCCAATAAAATTATAAAAGGGACAGATATTAATAATGGTATATATAACCATTTTTATGCAGGGGTTCTCTGAGACATGAAAACTATTTCAAGTGTTCTGCAATGGTAAAAATGTTGAGAAATGCTGGTTTAGAATGTTGTTATTCCAACTATGAAACATGAGTTCAAATCTCACCATGGTTAATTGCCAGGAAGGTGATTCATTGATCAGCTTGAGGAGATGATCCCAGCAGTCAACATCATTGGAAAGCACCTGAAAACCATCCCATGGTTTGACCCAAACATTGTGAGTGAAAGTAGGTAGATGGAACTGTTCAGAAGCGGGTTGTACTAACATAATTTCACAAGTCATCATGACTGAGGGTTTGAGAGTACTGGCCTTGTTCATACTGTTGATTCCGCCAGATTATATGCTCACTTCCAGAAACTGTAACTAAGGTCTGCTCAGCATAGCTGCAGTATTAACCACAGGTTGATTATGTGGGTGTGGAAGAAACAAAAACATGCCTGAGCATGCATCAGCAACAGGGATTAGGTAGCCATTCTAGCAGACAGGTCATATTCAGCTATGAGTGGATAACATTACATATGTAAGATCTTGTAGAAAAAAGAAAATAACTAGAGGTAATTGTCATGTAATAAAATTCCAAACATAATATCAATTAGATGTAGCTCAGTAGTACAAGTAAAGGACAAGAAATTTAGAGAAAATGATCTCTTCTATTAGGTTACAGGTTTGATCATGTTCATCAATGGTGAATCAATAAGTCAAAAAAAGATTTACTGAATCCAGTATTATATATATATATATATATATATATATATGCTTTTTTATTCTGCCAATTTTAAATCACTAATCCAGATTTATTAAACACCTGGTGAGGATGGAACTCACAAACAATGGCTTCCCTGATGAGTTAGATATTAATAACAGCAAGCATGAGATAATGGTGTTTCTAAAGCTGTCTTTTGTTCAGAAAATGGTAAAAATTTAGATAAATTAATGAGAATAGGAAACTAGAAATAGAAATTTGTGAAAAGGAAAGACCAAAAAAAAAAAAAAAAATTAATAAATGAGAGATATTAGTGAAGCATTGCAGGAATGGTAAAAACAAGAGATTTCCAAGCAGATTATTGATGATAAAGTCTTGAAAAGAATTGCAGGATTCTGAGAAGAGAGAGCGAGAAAGTGGGAGTGGATAGAAATGGAAAGATATAAAAATAAGGTCAAGGCAGTGATGAGATGAAGAAAATAAACAGATACGATGAACTTAAAATAGGAAAATTCTTCTGTTGAACATCATTTCAAAATCACTAGCAACATTATCATTCAAAATTTTCTTTGTCATAATCAGACTGTTCGTATGCATTCCAATCATCGCCATTTTTAGGATCTTCCATCACCAGTACCTTGAATGCCACCAACACCAAATTATCATTATCATTAACAAAACTATTATCCTTGTTCCTGCTATGATAATAACAACCTATGTTTTTTGTTTATTATTATTATCATCTATGATAGCGATAATACAGTTCTTTGTAGTTGTCTGAAGGTTTATTTACATTTTTTACACTCACTACTAATATTCTTATCAAGAGCAGTACCACATAAGAAGTAGACCAGATATCCCCAGTTATGGACAGTGCAAAGAGAACAATCTATCCCCATAAATTAAATAAAGGGTTCAATTCAAAATTCCCTGATGGTTACCTGGACTGACAATCATCTGATGATGGCTGATAGACACAATGACTGAAACATTGTGATAATAACAAGAAAGATGGGGAGAATAGCCCAAGTGTAAATAATGTCAATAATGATAACTCTTCATCCAAGAAATTCAAGCAGAAATCACCTTAATTTATTTAAACCCTGAAATTATATATATATATATATATATATATATATATTATTAATTTTTGACTAGTGTTCATGCCCAAAATTCTAGAAAGAAAACTTATTTATATTATTTATAGTGTGTATGTGTATGTGTGTATAAACACACATATTAGTGACTATATGTAATATCCAATGTCGATAACACTACTTGGAGTTTTATGCAGATAATGCAATCTTCAGGTGCATTCTTCAGGTATAAATTTACAAATAATGAATTATTTGTAAATTTAAACCATTTATATCTTTGGTCAGATGCGACTTACTGGTTAAAATAAATCATGATTTATTACTGTATTTTTGTGATGTGTTAATGATGTAATGGAATAACCTGTCATCCCCATGAATGACTACACTATAGGTAGTAACTATCTATAAGTATCTGTAAGCCAACAGACTACAGAGACTAGCTGTAACCTGTTCCAGCTAGACAGTCGAACTCTCTGCCTTGGGGCAGAGAGGAACCTGGTCGAGGCTCCACCAAAGGGCAGAGTCTCTTTCGGGGAGGTAGACTGCCCCTGAACCTGTTTATGCAGGTCCAAAAAGGGAATATTTTTGGCTGAGCATATGGGCTTGGAGAACCCACATTAAATCGGCCTTGTGCCACATGCAGCCCTCGTGGGTAGAGTAGCTAAATATACTAGCTGTGACCTGTTTCAGCTAACCAATCGAACACTCTGCCTTCGGGCAGAGAGGAACCCAGACAAGGCTCCACCAAAGGGCAGAGTCTCATTCAGGGAGGTAGACTGACCCTGAACCTGTTTATATGGGTTCATAAGGGAATATTTTTGGCCAAGCCTATAGGCTCAGATAACCCATGTTAAACCCAGCCTTGTGCCACATCTACCCTTGTGGCGGGTCTAGTAAATACCAACTAGCTGGGATCTCTTGAGTATGACTCGGACTTACGCAAGAACTACTAACCTTCCAATAGTAGGACTCACTACTGGATTGACTTGTGACGACCTTGTGCATAACTGTTACCTTTATTCTTATTGTACTGGTTTTTACAATAAACCTTTACTTATTTTATCCACCTTGTTTTTCAAGTATATATTCCTATTAGCACGGAATATAACAGTTAAGTTTTCCATTGATGTGTATATATATATATATATATATATATATATATATATATATATATAAATTTTAATACATAATGTTTTTTCTCAATTAAACTTTATTTGAATATACAAGATTTTTCTTAATAAATTGTCTATCTTTGTTGTTAAAGAAATTTCATCAAGTCATGAAATGTATCATCTTAAAAGTTTTTCTTGTCATTTGATTTATTAATAAATATATACAGTGTGTGATGGATAAGTTGTCAACATTTTATATTTCTAATTTATGCATGTTGTTAGCTTTTGATTTTGTTGACTGCACAGTATAGTAGGGTCAGCTGGGCACCATCTGTGAAGGGGAGCATGACTCAATTTATTTCACCAGAAATTTAGAAATGGCATGCTGTACTGCTTGGCATTCTTCCTGGAAGCTCCAATACAAACATTTCACAGTGTTTGGGTGTCAATCTGAAGACAGTGCAAAGGATTCAAAAAAGATTTGATGAGTCCAATGGTGTTTACAAAGGTACAGCAGCATAGAAAACTCATTCTGATCATTCTGATAAGAAAAGAAGTCCTGAATTTGTTGGTGAGAGCTTCACACTCAACACGGAGGCCTACATTAGATTTTTGCTGGAAAACAGAACTCTGTATCATGCCACACAAGCAGAACCTAGTCATGGCTGTCAGACAATTTCTGCAACCATATCACATTTTGCATCTGACCACCTAACACTCCAGACAGTAACCCCCTTGATTATTATGTGTGGGGCTCAGTTGAGCAAAAGACCAACAATCCTCCTTGCAACACCAAAGATAAACTAAAAGAAAGGATTATGGCAGCATTCACCAACTTAAACAAGGAGACCATCCAGAAGAGTTGCAGGAGATTCCAAAGTCATATGGAGGCCATGGTTGAAACCAATGGCAATTTTATTGAATAAATTCATTCTTTAGTATTTTAAGATATTTTGTGTAATTTTTGTAAATATATCTCTTAAAATGAGATGTCAGTGTTATTTTCATTTTTGTGTAATTTAGTTGACAGTTTATACATCGCATCCTGTAAATGCCTGTGTGTGTGGGGGGTGCGTGTATCAATTGCTTGAGAATGTGAATGAAGATTTTGGAGCATATTGGTTTCAGGAAAGAAGTGAATATACATCAGTTTGTACAAAAAACGTTTGTACTATAAAATATATATATATAATATATATATATATATATATATATATATATATATTATATATATATATACAAAGAAAAAGAATAGACTGACTACCATTCTTAGCATTTACTTTTTAAAAAAGTGCTTGATACAATGTAGAGCAAAATATTTATTTTTTTTTACATCACTGTAAATATATATGTATTATTATTATATTTTACAGTGATGTAAAATATTACAATAAATATATATATATATATATATATATATATATATATATATATATATATATATATATATATATATATACATATACAATGCAATGAGAACAAAAGTAATATATAAATTCTAACGTTCACAGCATTAATCCAAAAGAGAGCTTGATACTGATAGTAAAGTGATATTATTTATTAGGATTTATTTGATATATATATATATATATATATATATATATAAAATAAATCCTAAATAGCCAGGAACAACCTACCTAGCTTAATTTTAGCTTTAGGTCACCCTATCGAGCACTTTTTTAAGTTAACCATCATGGAGCAAGTAGATATTGGTTACTCATTTAAAATATCCCTGTACCCAATAGGCATTTATGTGAATTAACGTTGCTTAAAAAGATAAAATCCTTCATCTCTAGTATAAGATGGAAGGCTCACTTCTTCCTTACTAATCACCAGAAAAGTCACAGAGAAATCACCGAGACTTATGGATTTAAAACCAATGCCCACCCCACACCAACTTCGAATCCGACTTGATCAGCTTAGTTAAAACGATAAAATATAGAAACTTTAGTAACACCATACAACAACAAATCAGTAGGGACTTGAAAGATATTAAGAATACTAAAGAGGTATTTGTTAAGGCAGATAAATCTAGTTTTCTATAATAAGATAAACCCCAGTAAATATAATAGTATGCTACATAAGGAAGTAATTAAACATTATAAGAAAGCCCCTGCTAACCTAGAAATTGAACTGAATAACAAAGCTAGTATACTAACTAATAGTAAATTTAATTTAGATAATAAAATAGAGAAAATTAAGATTAAAAATTGTTTCATAACAAGATCATAAGTTTAAAAGATCACAAAAATGATTTCTATAACAACCCTGTATGTCAATTAATCAACCCAACTAAAACACAAATGGGGAAGATCAGCAAAATAGTATTACAAGATATATATGAAACACTAAGAGTAGATTTAAACGTTAACCAATGGTGCAGTACCCCTGACTGCATAGAATAGTTTAATAATTATGACAAAAACCACAAATGTTCATTTGTAAAATATGACATAAAAGAATTTTATACTGTCCATTACTGAAAAACAAATAATGAAGCTTTAAAACTGGCTAAGGAGTATATTTTAGTATTTAATGATAAAGTTGACGTCATTAGGCATTGCTGCAAGTCATTATTATACCATAACGATGTGTTATGGATTAAAAAAAGAGACAGCAGCAATTTTCATAACCCTATAGGGACATATGGCAGAGCTGAAGTATACGAATTAGTAAGGTGCCTCTTATTAAATAATTTGAATAAGTTTATTGACCCAAGTAACCAAAGTCTATAGAGAGATGATGGTTTAAATTATAATGTATCTCCAGAAAAGGTGACATAATCCATAAAAAATTACACTGGATGTTCAAAAAATTTGGATTTAAATTAGAAATATAAACTAATTTAAAAGTTACAGACTATTTGGACATTACCCTCAACTTATGTAATGGCACAATTTCTCCATTTTGGTAAAACAACCATTGGCTGCATTATGTTGATGTAGGTTCAAACCACCCCAATATGTTTTAAAACATATACCTAACAGAATTAGTTATAGACTGTCTACTAATTCATCTAGTGCTAATATTATTAATCAAAATAAACAGGATTAAGAAAGGGTCTTGGAAAATAGCAGATACAAAAGTAAATTGATATATATTGATACTCATAATTCCCCTAGCATGCAAGGTAAACATAAAAATAGGGCCAGGAAGATATTATGGCTTAACCCCCCATATAATTTAACCATTACAACTAAATTTTAGGAAAATATTTTTTAAATTACTAAAAAGGAATTTCCCCCGCAACAAACCTATTGTACAAAATTTTCAACAGGAATCATGTTAAATTAAGTTATAGTTGTATGCTGAACATGGCTAACTTAATTAATAAATGTAACAGAAAAAAATCATAGACAAACCACACTCCAACCCCACTACATGTAACTGTAGAAATAAAGATGTCTGCCCACTTAAGGGCAAGTGCCAACAAGAATGTGTGATTTTTAAAGTTGAAATACACAGAAATAAACCTAATAATAGTAAGAATATTAAATTTTACATAGGATCCACCCAAGGTAATTTCAAAAAGTGTTACTACAATCATTTAAGTAGCTTTAAGCATGAAAATTGCGAACACAGCACTAGCCTGTCTACATACATATGGAATATTAAACAGGAAGATGATATTGACCCCATTTTAAAATGGGAAATACTAAAAAAATGGCATAAGTATAAAGCAGAGGACAAGTATTGCTTTTTATGTATGGAGGAAAAATTAGCAATACCCACCTTCCATGAAGATAATAATTTATTAAACCAAATGTCTGAGATTTTAAATAGGTGTAGGCATAGGAAATCCTGGTTATTAGAATAGAGGCTCTGTTGGGTTTTTTTTTCTATCTTCTTCTGTCACATGGTTTTATGCTAATTATCAATAAATATTGTTTTGTGTCATTTCCTCTTTAGCCAGATTACCCTGAAGATCCGTTTAGTTGGAACCTAGGTAGGTTGTTCCTGGCTCTTTAGGATTTATTTTATTTATCTCAGCTCTACTTAGCGTATTGAGCATTCTACATTTTAGCTTTATTACTCGTTTGGGGTTTTTTCTTTGAATAAAAAACTTAAGACACTGGAAGATTTATTTCTCCCTGTTTGGATGTTTCTAGTTCTTTCTTTTTTTTCCAGTCTTTTCCTTGGGTACCAATTTGTTTTGATATACTTACAAGTTGTGCTATCTGAATTTTTTTATCAACTGAGTATTACTACTAATATAATAATATGTACATATATATATATATATATATATATATATATATATATATATGATCTTCTTCTGTGTACCATGTCTCTGTATGATGTATGTGATCACAGCTTTCCACAATTGTTTTTTGTAACTCTTAAAAAATTTTGTCTTTTTGTTATCTCTCCTAGTTCCACCATCCATTTACTTAAGCTCACTAGCTTATGTTATGTATTGTTTTTCTCTGTCCTGCTTGTCTTCAATCTGTCCTGTTGGTATCAAATTTTCCAAACCCTCTTTCCTCATTATCTGCCCTAGAAATTTCAACTATCTCTTCTTGATGTTAAGTATAAGTGTCATTTTGTTTCCATTTTCTCTAAAACTTCTTCATTGTTCACATGTTCAGTCCAGGGTATTCTCAACATCTTTCAAGTTGAACCACATTTCTGTTGCTTCAAGTCTGTTCTCCATCTTTGAGGAGATTATTCATCATTCACTGCTATATAGGAAAACTGATATTATGTAATAGTTCAGTACTCTTTTCTTTGTTACTATTGTGCTAGTCCCACTTTACTTTAGGACTGATGCAAATAAGAATACTTTACGTATATATATATTATATGTTTATTTATACCTAAACATGAATACAAAGGTTAATATACCATTCCTATATGTATAAAAAATATTTCAAGGGGACTTACCCATCTGATGGAGTGAAATAGGGCTAGATGGCTTGTACCTTTAAAAGCCTCTACAGCTGGAACTGTCAGTGGTGGAGAGAATTTCTTGTGTGTTGCTTCGAAGCTGGTCCGGTCGCTTCTCTCTGGTGGTCAGCTTTTTTTAAACCTATGTAGTTTTATTAATCAATCAGAGAACGCCTAACATCATGTGACCAATCTCTCTATATAGGAGCAGATGAATTTTACAAACCCAACATTACTAATGAATGTTTTTTGTTTCATAATACTTTAATACTAATAGTTTCCAAAGGCATCGTTTGCTATTCGAATGCATCTTTGGATTTCAGTGTCGATATATAGTGATGCAGATAGAAAAATAATTTTAATTTTGAAGAAAAGAAAATTACACATGATGTGACTGCTCATATATTGAAAAATTTCTAGTACATACTCTTTAACATTTTCCTGACATTTCAACTAACCATTATAAAATGAATTGGACAAAGAATTCACAAGACACTGAGAACACTTGAGACTCTAATTCTAAATTGTTTTATAGGTTAAGCATTATATGTTGAACAAGGTTCAAGGGCCAAGGCTTAATCTATGAAGCATTCATCTTTAACTTTCTCTCTCTACACACACAACACAAACACAATTACATACACACGCACATATATATGTAGAGAGAGGAAAGACAGAGATAGATAGAGGGAACTTTATAAAATAAGAATAACAGTACTATAATACTAATAGCAATAGTACATGTAAGTAATTTTTTAATTTATATAACTTTCAGTAATTATTTTATTATTGTTATAACATTACTAAAATGATATTACTAAATACTAAATTAAGTAGTTTTCCCAAAGAATAGTGAATAGATCATAACAATGTTTGTGGAGCCTAAAGGCCAGAAATAAATAATCAATATATACAGGGTGTTCCAATAACTTGGATCAATTTTAAATGTGAATTAAATTTAAGTGCCTGATGTTTTTTTTCTTTTTTTTTCAGAATTAACAAATTAAGTCTTTAGTAATTTTAACCATGGAAAGATTAACAATCAAACAATGTGTTAAAGTTTCAAGAGAGCAATTGGAAAAATTGTTCGTAAATTCAAACAAACTGGGTTGGCGGCAGATGCGAAAAAACCCTTGTGTGCTCGTTTAGACCGTTCAGCTGAAAACATTGCTGCACTGTATGAGAATGTGGCCAAAAATCCAGACACCTTTATTCGTCATCACATGCAGGAATTGAACCTCTCAACAACAATGCTACATTGAATTTTGATAAAAGATTTGTCTCTAGATGCTTACAAAATTCAATTGACACAAGAACTGAAACCTGCTGACCATTTGGAGTGCCGTACATTCATCAAGTGGGTGCATGGGCAAATAAAATCCTGATGAAGATTTTTCACAAAAAATCCTCTTTAGTGATGAAGCCCATTTTCATCTTGGTGGATTTGTTAAGCAGAATTGTTGCATTTGGGCTAATGAAAATCCAAGGAAGATTGTTGAAAAGCCACTGCATCCACAAAAGGTTATATATATATATATATAATCCTTTAATATATGATTCTATTTTCTTATATAAATAATCAATATATATTATTATTATAATATAAATGATTCATTGTACCTTTTCAGGCTAGTGTTTGCCATTGACATAAAATGGGAAGATTATATTGAATCAATTGTCATCTCAGTTACTAGGAAATTTGGTTCACTCTGTTGCCCATGACAGATTTTCTTCTTTTTTTTCTGAAATTCTTCCTTTGCCGGCTGAGTCTCTACATAGTTGAATGGGTCGGTTGTCCTGTCGTTTGAATATGGTGTTTAGCAGTGTGTAGTAGTATCAGGAGTAATGGATAATGGCTCGGATTGAGGAATTGGAAAGTTGAGTTTGAATTCCAGTTGAGTCCATTACATTCACTTACGTGCTAATACCCTTGGGAAAGGTATGAATCCTCTTGTTCTTCTTGGGTAAATAGCAGGACAGACTGGGTCCTACAGCCTTGGATGGCAACCGGTCTACTGCAGAAAGAAATGTCAACCTATTGCGGGAAAAAATCTGCCTCATTGTTCATATATCAAAAGATACATGATCACCTGAGCATGTATCATGGATGGCACATAACTGACTGACTATCATAGTGAAAAAAACTACTCTGTTTTTTTCGTTTCTTCAAATAAACTTTTTCAATTTAAGTTTGTACAAATTGTTTAAGTTTATTACTTCTGTACATCGTTTTAGATACATTTTACAACCAGTCACTCCTTGGACAAGGGTCAGGGCAGAAGAAGATGATTGGGTAGTATCGTAACCATTGAGCACCAGCAACCAGTAATAGTCAGAAACAACCACCAGCAACCAGCAGCACTCAGCAACAAACACCGGCAACAAGAAGCAGTCAGCAACAACCATCGGCAACCAACAACAGTCAGCAACAACAACCAGCAACCAGCAACTGTCAGCAACCATCACCAGCAACCAGCAGCAGTGAGCAACAACCACCAGCAACCAGCAGTAGTCAACAACAACCATTGGTCACCAGCAACAGTCAGCAACAACCACCGGCTTCCAGCAGCAGTCAGCAACCATCACCAGCAACCAGCAGTAGTCAACAACAACCATCAGCCAGAAGCAGCAGTCAACTACAATCACTGGCAATCAGCAGCAGTCATCAACAATCACCAGCAACCAGCAGCGATCATCAGTGACCACCAAACAGTCAACAGTGACCAGTAATCATCAGTGATCACCAGCAACCAACTGGCTCCCCTCTGACCATGTCTTCTTCTATTTCACTTCCTGCTGCCCATCAACTACCTACCCTTAGCTAAGACTGCCTTCTAGTACCAACTCACTATCTATTGATCTTTGCTGACTGCCTATCATCCTTTGCTGTCTCCCAAGCAGTTTTATCTTCATCTTCTGGTTGCCAACAAAATTCTGCCCTGGGCTACGACTGCCAGCTAGTCAACAGTCAACTACCAGCACGACTACCCAGGGCATTTGAAACATCCAGATTTTTCGATTGTATTTTCCTTTTTTCTGCCAATAATAAATTTAGGCATATTTTATCTAAACGCTTTGTTCTTTTTATCCTTGCCTTGGCTTGTGTCACTTGTTCAATTTTAAAGTTTGTATGGTTCATCTAATATCAACATTCAGACCGCACAATGACATTTATAAGTCAACCATTCATAGATGCCTTGAATATGTTACAGCTGGTCTGCTGTTTCCAGTAGGTATTTAGACATTCTTGATAAAATCCAAAGAATAATCTGGAATGTTATTGGTCCTGACTTTGTATCTTGACATCAGACACTTTCGGAAATGATATAATGTAGTTCCTCATTCCTTTTTGATAAATATTTTATGGTGATTGTTTTGATGAGCTTTCCTCTTTTGTACCTCAAATTTATGAATTTAAAGGCAAGTGGGTCCCATACTGTTGAAATATCTAGAAATGACCATAAATTCTATGCTAACAGTTTCTTCTCTCTTACATCCCCACTCAGGCTCTTGCTTTCCAGTCAACTTAGATCATCAAAAATTTAAATGTGATATCAACCATTATCTTCTGTCTTTTTAATTCTTGTTCTTTTATTTTTCTCACTCCTTAATTATGTTTTTTCCTTTTTTTATATTCTTTCACACTCAGTAACCCTTTGCATCTTTGACATATATCACTGGCGGCTTGCAAAAAAAGTGACTTTTTATGAAATAAACCCCTGACTGCTATCTATGTGGTCCATCATAAACAAAGTGAGTTAAAAACAAATATCAATCAAGAAAAGGATATTATTTTTGAAAAGATCAATGTACAAAATATTGTTAGATTTTCATCCCAACAACAAAGATGTTTAATGGCGTGAACATGTGTTGCTTAAAATATATGCTTGTTGTCTCTTATGAAAACAAATCAATCACTGAGATTTTTCAATTCTATCAGAGTAATTATCTAAGGAGGTAACCCCATAATTATCTTCCTTGTTGGTGATTATCTCCCTTGACCAAAGAACACTCCTTGTCTAAACCACTATAATTTATAGTATCTATTTTCTACTAAGCTATTCTAAACTGCAAAAAGCTACTCTCCCATGTTTTATTACAGTAGGGTTGAGAGAAGAAAATATTCACCATTGGTTGATTTGAATAATCATATTTTCTTTTAGATGAATATCAAAATTTAAGTATTCTTGCAAACTCTTCTTTTTTTTTTGCACAGATTTTTATACTTTGACTTTAGGTGAGATCTATTTAGATCAGTGTTTCACAAACAGTGTGGTGCACCTCATAGGTGCAGCAGTAGTGGATAGCAGGTGCAGCAGAATGAATGAAAGACAATCAAAGATTTAGAAACAGTTTAAAAAAATTCAAGTGCCAAACATAAATATGATTTCAAAATTTAAAATATTATTATGGATTACTTTTAACTGCATGCACGAGTCCCAGTATAAATAGTTATAAATTATAATTATTGACTGATTTTATCATTGTGATATTTTTGCATTATATCAAGTATTAAGAATAGAGTAATTAGGGTCTGCAAATTGGAGGAGTGAGTTATCAATGATAATGTTCTGACTTCAAATCTGCATTTATCTCTCTTTAACCCTCTCTCACTTTTTTAATTTTTAAATGTACTTTTATCACAAAAAATTTGGTAAGATGCAAGGCATTTCTCCGAAAAATGCAACCCTAAGAAAAAAAAGTTTGGGCACCAATGACCTAGATCTTGGACTTATTTTCAAATAACACTGAAAGCACTGTTTCCTATCAGATCACTGAAATTATGCATCAACGAGCCTGCTCAGTACTTAGAAAGGAGACTACTTTTAGACAGACAGTATTGTAAGTAACCTAAGGCCTGTATGGCAGAGTAAGCAAAGCTTAGTAAACAACATCTTGTTTCTGATTGGTTGGAAAAGTTCAATGACAGAATTCCTAGTATTTTATTCACTGTAATCGAATTTATTGCACAGAATTTATGTTCATAGCAAAGCTAGCCTAATGTTGACTGTTACACATTAAACATAATCTCAATTTAGTCGTCATCTCTTTTGTTTGATTTTTCCCCATAACAATATAATTGCCACTTACATTAAAATCCCATTCATTTGATAATGTATTTTCTTTGACTCAATCAGAAAGATTTATTTCATTTTTTAAAACTCTTTCAGATTTTAAACCCTTGCCTCTAAAAATGTCTGTCAAATGCAGTTTCCTTCCATATAGAATATATTATGTTGCTTAGAGAATGGCAAGGACTCACTTTGAAACTAATTTTTATTCCATATTGAAATAATATGGAAATATAGATGAAAAGAATTCTGATTTGATCTTTTTCCTACTTTTAAAGATTAAGCCAGAAAGATATATACAAAAAGAAGTCATGAATGAATTTCTATTCACTTGGCAACATTTGCCAACTTCTGGGTTAATACGAGATCAATAAAACCAAAAATCATGTCTGCAGTCAAAAGACATTTTTTTTTGTTTCATAGGGAAAATAACAAAGAGATGACATAACTATAAAATACTGGCTTGTCCAAAAAGGTTTTGCTGTATTTTTGGAGATGTAATAAAAGCCAATTGAAATGTAGTTAAAGCTAAAGTTATTTGTCAAGGTTATGATCATCATTATTAGCAATGACAAAAGCACACCATGAATTGACTTCTTTTCTTCCTTTTTGAAAGAATCTGGGATTCTGGATATAAGAAAAGATAAAGTTATCACTATTCAAACCAAGCTCAGCTTATGTAAATACTTTTACATTCAGTGTATAATGTAGAATTCATCTTGTAGGAACTCAGAATAAAGTAAGGCACTCATAGATATTCATTATCCAGAATGAATGAAGAGAGAAAATTTATGAAAAAAATAATACCCTGTTTTGATTCACAAAATGTATGTCAGTCTAGAGAATCCTAATGCAAGTCTACACATGGTAAAATAGTTTTTCTTTCAGAAAATAAAATGCACCAGTATATAAGGCTCATCTTTATTTTGAAGACAAGGTTATGGAAAAAAATAGCTACAGTTGTATTTGAAAGATTTTTATTGAATAAAAATTTAGTCTGGTACTTTTTAGGGTTTTCTCAGAATTCTTTTCAATATATATTGTTCTAAGCACAAAAGAGCACAAAACATCAAAATTAAAAAATATTGCACATTATAAAAAAAAAGTTTAAATGTTATTTAGTTGACTTAAAAACTTACAAAATCTGCAATGCTCTCATAATCACTTGGGAAGGAATGAGACATTTCATTATTGGATCCAATATCATAATCAAAGGGAATGTCATCAGCATTGCTTTCATAGTCACTTGAGAAGAAATCAGACATTTCATCATTGGATCAAATGGCACAATCAGAGAGAATGTCATTTGCCAAAGCTTTCATAATCACTTGGGAAGAAATCAGACATTTCATCATTGGATCAAATGGCACAATCAGAGGGAATGTCATTTGCCAAAACTTTCATAATCACTTGGGAAGGAATCAGACAGTTCATCATTGGATCCAATGGCATGATCAGAGGGAATGTCATCTGCAAAAGCTTTCATAATCACTTGGGAAGGAATCAGACATTTCATCATTGGATCCAAATGGATGATGGAACAGGGCTTCAGAGAAATACCAGAAAGGCAAAGTTTATTAAGAACTGCAAGAGACAGGAAGTTGTGGAGAGACATGATTGTCAACTTGTTGAAGGGAAGCAAAAGAAGATAATGTAAAAAGTGATTTTAGATTTAGAGATTGTTGCCTGGTATCAAGTGGGATCTCACTAAATATGTTTTTAATTGTGGGGTCAATTTTTACGTACTAGAAATCATTTTGTGAACTATGAAATAGCTTGTGAATGTAATTAAAATAAAAAAGTGGGAATCTTTTGAATTTGTCTTATTTTTTGTAGGTTAAAAGTGTATCTTTACTGTGTTTCAAAGTCTGAATGATTGATTTAATTAATTGTTTTAAGGAGATAATTTTGTTTGGGAAAGTGATTGATTAGATACCTTATACGTTTTTTGTAAACCCCAGGGTCAGAACAGATGTGTTTTATGTGTAAACACTGGTTGTAGATTATTGATTTTTTTTTTAGGTTGGTAGGGTGTCAGTTGTTAAAATTTAAGTATACATGCAGATAGATAGATAGATAGATAGATAGATAGATATGAACACAATGAGATAGATAATTGTTGTGGCCTTGTTAGGGCCAGAAATAAAGACACACAAGAGGAATTGAGTTAAACAAATATATTAACAGAAACAGTAATGCAAACATATAGAAACAAGAGTGTTACAGCAAGAAAGTTCGGTCCAACTGTCAGAGCTGACTGCTGGAAACTTCCTGATATTTATTTCTGTTATATACAGAAAATGTGGCACAAGGCCCAAAAAGGTGGTCTTCATCTGTTTTAACTTTAAACTTAGCTAGCCACAAACACTGACCCAAACATACAAACAATAAACCTGACACCAAAACATTGCATTCTTACTTACCTTTCTTACTACATTCACCATAATATATCATTGTCTCTATGAAAATCCTAAATAGTCTCCATATGTACAGCTCATTGTACAGCTCATTGTCTGTGAGAGGAGGGGAATAAAACAACAATTTTAAAAATTTCCAATGAGTATGTACAATATGAATATAATCTATTTACAAGAAACTAAACGAAATAATGTTAGTAATAAAAAAAAAAACCCACAATACTGAAATGTGGCAGAAACATCAGTTAACTGGACGAAATAAAGGCGGGACTATAAAAATATGAAAAACATTCATTCATCCTAAGCACTCACACAGACACGCACTCATTTAGACACAACAACAAATACAAAAAACACACGCGCGAAACGAAAGACGCCCCGCATCCACCAGAGAATTGACATCACTGACCACCTAACGAGGGAGGGGATGGTGAGTTAAACTAAAGAAAAATAGGGACATAAATAAAAGGGACCAATGAGCATTTCCTAGCTAAGTTAACTGAAAAAAAAGAAACTAAATATTCAAAAACAAACCTAAACTAGTCTAAATTCGTGATGAGTTGCCCAAGTTCAACCCAGGAAAAACAATATCCTGATGCCTAACCGGCATCAAAATGCCACTCTAGGTCAGCCCCTATCACACGACACAAACACACAAGATTCACCCACCTTTTGCCAAATTCTGATGATGTGAGTCGCCGCTTTTCCGTCCTAATCTTGAGTTTAAGCTGATGTTTAATGCACAAGCTCAGTTGGGAAGAAGTGTACTTCTCGCTATCATAGAATTCCTTCTGACGCGTCGTCCAAATCACGACTCTCATACCACCTAGTAAGCAAAAGAACATATTGTTCATCCTTTGTCATCTGCGGCACCACATTGCTACAAACAGAACTGGCCTCAAGGACAAAGAACTTTCCTTGTAGCATGCGGACCATGAGGCGTTCAACAAACTTGCACAACGGTTCTACCACCCTGCAATGGAAGAAGGCGTAATAAATGGTCTCGACTTCCCCACAACAGCGTCGGCAGTTTGAAGATTTCTCCAAGCCCGTTGAACAAAGTCTTTTGGCGACCCAGAGGGCCCCACGAATCACCAGTCAGGTGAGTGATGCCTCATCGTTATTGAGGCATTTCAACCCAGGCGCCCAAAGCCATATTGAGCGAACCTCCTGCTTCGTAAGACCGAGCTCGTCAATCAGATCATCACGAACGGACCCCCTGATTAACGCTTGATGTAATGCCTTACGAGACAACGCCTGAACGTTGGAGAGGCCACCCGACGCACCTAAGAGACGTTTCAGAGCAAGACGACATTCACGGTAGAAGGAGCACTCGGCTCGGGGTAAACGGTGGGCCTCCTCCTCGCTCGAGTGCACACTTCTCAGGAATGGAAAGTTCTTACGGGCATCTTCCTTCCAGAAGGCGCCCTTCTCATCCTATTCGCGACACATTCGGTCTAGGAACTCGATGCGAAGCATATATTGACGAATGCTACCCAGACCGCCTTCAGATAGATAAAGGCAACAGATTTCTCGAGATACAATAGCGGCCTTGTCTCTCCACAAGAAAGAGAACAAGAGCCTTGCTAATAAAATTAGTTTGGCATACAGAAGTGGAAGTACAGAGAGTCGGTAAAGGAGAATCGGATAGATGTATGAAACACATACTCTCGCCTTCCCCTTCAAGGACAGATTCCTCTGAGACCACAGATTAACTGCGATTTCGGCCTTCCCTTGTACCTCCGACCAATTCATTCCAACTGGATATCAGGACAGAACCAAACGCCGAGTATCTTGACCGGCTCATCCGTCCAGAGGAAAGGACCGGTCAGAGAAATTTCCTTCCACACACCCAATCGCAAGCCAACAGGCTTATCGTGGTTTATCTTGGCCCCTGTCACCATCTCATAACCACTGATTTCTTTGTTAACTTCGTCAATCTCGGCTCTGCTCGACACAAGAACCGAAACGTCATCAGCATAGGCAGAATACCTTGCCGAGGTGGTAGCACCAGTTAGGGAAATTCCGCGCAGGACCGGATTCATCTTCAACTTGCGAAAGAAAGGTTCTAACGTAAGAACGTAAAGCAAAGGCAAAAGCAGATAACCTTGAGGAATGGAGCGAGACAAAACGAAAGGCCCCGATCGGACCCCATTCACCTCCACTAGCGCACCGGGAGTTGCATACAGAAGTCGGATCCAGGTGCGAAAGTACAGCCCGAAACCGGCCGCCGAAAGGACAGCCTCCAGAAATCGATGGTCAACCCTATCGAAGGCCTTGGACTGATCTACATTGATCAGCGCACTGTCGACTTTCTCGATGATAAAGCGTACCATACGAAGGTTGTCCTGAATAGTCCTACCCTTCACAGCACAAGTCTATTCCGAGCCAATCAGACTAGCCTGCAAACGGTTGGCTAAGATCTTTGCCAAAGTCTTTAACTCTGTATTTAATATAACTAAAGGGCGAACGTTACCTAACCTATACCCACCGTTCTTGTCCTTGCGCAGGAACTTGATCACACCCCTGCTCAAGCGTTGGGGAATAGACCCCTGCTTCATCCAGTTGTTGAAAATCAGTTCCAGAAAAGGAACAAAAACGGGCGACTGCCTCAAGTAAACTTCGTACAGGAGACCATCTAATCCCGGAGATTTATCCAGGCCAACCTGTTTCAAAGCTTCCCAGATTTCCGACTCTGTGATGGAACCCTCGAACCCAGCCGCTTCAGCTATCTCAAGGCAGGGAAAGTCGGCTAAGTAGGCGTCGAACTGAGCAGGGATCAGACCGGGCTCCCTGGTGAAAAGTTCCTGAAAGAAATCACGAAAGGCCTCACATATGCCCGCGTTTGAAGTCACTGTTCGCTTATCCGGTAATGTGACGCACGCGATATGTCGCGAGATGCATTCCGAGACTCCTCTGCGCGCAATTCAGCTGCCATATATGTCGCTTCAGAGGACATTCTTTTTAATCTAGCCCTAACGACTAGAGCTTGGTCCTTCTTGATAAGCAAGGAGGCCAACACTGCCTTAGCTAAAGTTATTTCCTCACTATCACGGGATTTAACTGTCCGATCTACTTTTTGCTAACAAGCCGTTTGCATTGCTAATCTATCTAGATTGAGTCGACGACTAAAGTCAGCAGCAAACGTTCTGATTTTAGATTATCCCATCAGGCATTCCCAACCACAGCCCCCGTCAATTCCCCCTGAATCATTAGTAACAGCTGGTCCCGGAAATCCTGCTCACCAAATAATGAGCAGTTTAATTTCCAGTAGCCAGCCAACCTAACCTTAGGCTTATTTAAGTTTACACGGACCTGGGCAAGCCTATGATCCGAATAAACTATATAATAGAATCTTGGACAGTCTATGAGACCTACATCGTCTCTCCTAATTAAGACTCGGTTGAGGTAGCTAGAACGCACCCCAGCAGCCGAGCCGCCACTATTTGTCCAAGTCCAAACTACCTCCCGGGGGTGCTCATTCCGGTACTTATCGACAAGATCAAACCTGTCGATAAAGTCCCGAAATGGTTTCACGTCTCGGTTGTCAGTATCCAAATATTGGCCCTATATGATCTATGTCGGGGTCAAGGACGGCATTCTAATCACCCGCTAAAACCACCCGACGAGATGTCGTCAAAAACGGCACGATTTGCCGAAACAAAGCAGGCCGCTCAGCGTGGACATTGGGCGCATAAACCCCAATGAGACGAAGAGCCTTATCCTTTATGGTAACACCCAGCACGCAAAGCCTGCCCGCCGGATCTGCGAAGACAAGAGTACACGCAGCCTTCAAAGACTTGCTTACCAGCCAAGAGGCACCTCTTGAACGCCCATTCAAAACATGCTAAATAAAGGGAGAACCCGTTATACAGTATGTCCTCATAGTCATGAGTAGAAAACCGGGTCTCCTGTACACAAAAAACATTCACCCCGAGGCGTTGAAGGTCACGAGAGAGCCTCGCTCTGCGAGACTCCGGCCTCAGACCTCGGACATGCACGCTAACATGCACGCTAACTAACCAGAGAGCCATAATGAAACCTATTAGAGTTGCTCTCCTGCATTAAACATGGACGGGGAAAGGACACCAACGGCCTCTCCCATCGAATCTATTCCCATCTCAGTTTTGATGGTGCCGTCGAGACAAGCCGCCAATGTCCAGAGGGAAGGTTAGTTTTAAAGCGCTATACAGGGAGGTGTGAATAAAAAGCGGAAACCTCCCTGGACAAAATTGTTGCAAATTTTAAACAGATTCATTATTAAAACAAGCCATAGGCAGAAACATCCCGAAGACCTCGTTAGCCTCCGCGACCATGGCCCAGATCTGTTGGCCAGCATCACCTCCTCGAATAACAGTTAATACCCTTTTCGCATTAGGGAAATTTCTGGGGTCTTCCACATCCATATTGTTAAATCTCCTAAATTTAATTAGTGTTTTAATGTTTTTCATCTTTCTGGAATGTTGCAATGCCTTGACCCCCAATTGTTTGAAAACCCGACACATGTCTTCTTTGGCCTTTTGTCGTTTTTTTTAGGTGTAGCGACTGGAGTTTCAACAGAGGCATTGGGGCTAATAGTTGATGGGGGCCCTTTTTAGGGTTGTCATTTTTTAGGGAGAGGGAGATTCGAATCTCAGGACTGGAGGATATGTTGTTTAGATGACGGAGAAGACAGTGCCGAAGGGTTAGGGCTTGATTTTTTCCAATCTGTTTTTGTTTTATGGATTCTTTAAGTTGGTGTAGTGTTTCCGCTTTCTCAAAGGATGGCTCATACCTTTTCTTCTGTTGACGTAGCTTTTCCCTTAGAACTGGTAGAGGAAGTGGGACTGTTTGTGTCAATTCCCGTTGTGGCTTCAGTGGGACGAGGACCCGCTGCCCGGAGCTTCCCTTTAGCCTTACCAACAACATGCCATTCCCCCTTTTCCTCCTTCACAACCGCACTAGTGGCGGGAAAAGGCTTTTCGGTGAATGGGGGACATGAGACGGACCCAACCGGGGGTTTTACCACACCAGTCTCGGCTGTTGACATGCCCATTACAGGCAAGACGGAAACAACAGACTCAGCTCGGGGGGATTTGTGTCGGCGGGAGCCAGAACTCCAGAAACCTTCATCTCTGGGCAGGAAGAGGACAGGGGACCAGTCTGCCCACACTTCCAACAAGCCGGTCTTCGACCTGTGACTATGATAGGTAACTTCTGACCCTCTACATCCATGCAGTTGGGAGTGGAGATGAAGGCCTTACAATCGTCAGAGGAAGCACTGAGTATCTACCCAAATTGGCACAGATAAGCGGTCAAGTGTTCCCTGATAATCTGAGGAAGAACATCAGAATGAGATCTTTAGTTATGAGGTCACGGTTACTAACCGTTTCATAGTCGGCAGGTGTGGGTAACAGTATGTCCCACATGAAATAGCCTTTACCTTTTATGTCTATCTGTGGTTTAATCCCCAGGGACATCAACGATTTTATGACGATGTCTTTTGTGGAGAGACAAACTTGGCGCGGACGCTTGTCCACCACAAAGACTGACACAATTCTTTCTTCAACTTTCTGCATTTCCTAAAGATTTGTTAAGACCCCATCTTTTGTAACAAGATGAGCATAGCTTTTAGCTTTCTCCAGGAACTCTATAATGTTGATACTGCATTTTGGTGGGGACGACCAGCAAGAGGGCGTCTTTCAGATCGCTACTTTATCGTCTTTGTACTGTCTGTGTTAGGTTCTTTTGAATCATCTTGGTCTGTTTCGGCATCCATATTATGTCGAAATCTTACTTTGGACACTTTGGCCTGAACTGGTCTCCATATTTCCCACAGAAAACTGGGAAATTTGTTTTTTTTTCTGCAACAATATTCTCCATTACTTTTTGTCCGTTTCCAGCCACCATAGTCGTTGAGGATTCATCATTATTACCACTTTCGGCATCCATATTTTTGTCAACTTCAGATTTCTTATCTGGTAGGCCATTCTTTTTTTACTAGTCCTAAAAAGGTTTTTTTTTTCATGGTCTTCTTGACACCCATTGTTAAAACACTTTAAGCTTTTTCTCTCTATTTTTTCTTTTACAGAAAACTGAAAAGAAAATACAAAGAAAATAAAACGATAAAAAATAAATCACAAAAACAAATGCAATCAGTCAGTTGGATGTGCAAATAAACTTACGTAAAATAATGACAAGAATAAACGTAGAACTTTAAAAGGTGGACAAAATTAAATATGCAAAGTTAAGACAGATAAAAAAAGAACTATACACAAAAATGCTACATATATGAAAAATAATAAAAATACACAAAGAAAGTCAAACAACAACAATAAAATAATACAGCAATAAGACTAGAAACAAAATACTACACAAAGAAAATACAAAATAATACAAAACGTCACAGAATCAAATGGCTGCTGTAAAAAACCAAGTTAGCCCAATAATGAGAAAAATGAGAAAGAAAAACAGACAGATTAGACAAATTTACAAATATAAGAAAATTAAAAAAAATATGTACACAAAAGATATAACAAGTACAACACAAAGACTTAATGGATTTTTAAAAAAGAAAAATAAAGAATGAAAAACAAAGAACAACAAAGAACGAAATAACACATAATAAAATAAACAAACATAAATAATTAGATAGATAAACTCTAGCAGGGGATTACAGAAAATTAAAAAGAAATGGAAAATATAAAATCAAAAACTTAATTTTAAAATAAGAGAAAATCAAAAAGTTAATAATAAAAGAATAAGAGGCAAAAAAAATAAAAAGATAAAAATAGGGGAGGGTAAGAAATTGAAAAAGAAACAATCAGAAAACTTTTCAGTAAAAAAAATAGAACGTAAGAAAAAGTAAAAATAAAAAAAAAACAGACTTAATAGAAACGAAGTTCACAAAATAAAGCAGTTGAGTTGTAGAACAAAATGTCTGGTGGGAAATACCAGTTGGTATGAGGTCTGAAGATGGAAAGTTCCCTCTCCAAAAGGCAGTACCTACTTCTATTTATAGCTGGGAGAGTCCATGGGTGCGTGGGTAAATTGCCATAACAATAATAAACAGACTGAGATAGATAGATAGATAGATAGATAGATAGATAGATAGATAGATAGATAGATAGATAGATGTTTGCTGCTAATTTCTGAGTACATCTCTCTGCTCAAATGTTTAGATAATCTCTGTTGCAGATACCTACTCAGGTTCATATGTGATCCCTTAACACATATGATTTGTACTTCAGTTATTCTGAGCAGACCTTAGTTACAGTTTCTGGGAGAAAGGGCATCATCTGGCATGGTCAGAGAAAGAGAATTGTGTAATCCCATCTTCTTTCAGATACAGACTGCCATACTCATTTTTTTCTTCATCATAAAATTAAGAAACATATTATTATTAGCCTTTATACATCTACTTCTTTATATGTACAGTGGTAAGAGTTTCTACCTTGTCACATGGATTCAATTTGCTAATTTTGATGTGGAATCATTTAATTTTGAATCTTTACATTCAGTGTGGATCTATAATAAAAAGGATAGGGTTTGGGTTAAGGCTAATTGTAATAATGATCATTACTTCAAAGGAAATAGTCTGAAAATGACTGCTTTGCCAAGTGAATTTATTCCAATTACAGATACATGTACTTAGTGTTAAAACATTTAAAAGTAGAGATCAGTTGAACGTGATCAAATTTCTTTTCATTCACAATCGCAGATTCTTTCAACAAGAAATCAAAGAATTCATTTTATAGTCGGCATTTACCCTTTTAAATTTCCAAAATACAATATTATTTTCCAAACAGCTTTTTATATATATATATATATATATATATATATATATATATATATAGTTGACTCTCCGTCAAGTTCAACGTATGAGGGTCAAGCAGATCAGTTCCCGGAAACCGACAACGACACATAAGATTTGATTATAGTGGTGAAGGTTTCATGCAGGACCAACCACACTTTATATATATATATATATATATATATATATATATATATATATATATATATATATATATATATATATATATATGCCATGCCAAAAGTCATTGGGAATCATTATATAAATGTAATGGGAGTTGGCATCATATTAACATGTTGGAGATACCCAGACCTATATCAGTTATGTTCTGATATCTGAGAAGGCAATGGGAACACTGGCTAGACTGCTATTGGCAAGGCAACATGAATTATTGGATTTTAACTAGGGCATCGCTATGGGTGCCAGACAGATGGGATACTCCATTTCTGAAACTGTAGAGAAGTTTGACATCACTTGATGTACATTGTCACTTATATACCTAGAATACCTGATGCGATGGTAATGGTAATATTAATTGTTTCCTTATAAGGAACCATTTGGCCTTCATTAACTGAACAGCCAGTGCTGCTTGTACTAATGTTGGGTGAAATTTATAAAATCTTTCTCTTAAAACAATTTTTCAGCTGAATAGGTTTCTCAAATTCAGTAACAATTTTTGCTCTTTATAGAAGTTTCCTTCCTAACCTTTTATTTGAAGTCCTATGGAATGTCAACATCTTGATTAAATCATTATTTTCTCTTTGAGTCAAATGGGCTATCCGTTTTAGTTGTTGCTGCTGTTGAAAGTCCTCAAGCAATGTCATTTCTGTTATCTGGTACAGTTCTTTGTGATTCTGTAGTGCAAGTCTACAATATTTGAACTGTCCTGGGTATGATGATAAACTATATCTGGCAGCAAGGCCTGTGATCAGGAGGTTTCGAGGAGTGTGGAACCACTTCTTAATTGTTGGTGTTCTCAGGTCCACCCTAACCTGGGATGGTAGCACCTGTTAGGGTCCCAACAATGGGTAAATAGTTAACCCCCAAACTGGGTTCAAAACACTATGAAAGTGTAAAAATATGTTTTAATACCAGCAATACATTTTTGTAAAAGATTATTGCCAACAATAAATTTTTGAAGAAAACAATTATTACCAGCAACAGATTTTTGAAAAAAAATATTACCAGCAATACATTTTTGAAGAAGAAAAATTAGTAGCAATACATTTTTGAAAATAAAAAAAAATGTTACCAACAATAAAAATCTTGTTGGCATTTAGTAAGTGGTTGTATACAACTGACAGTTTAGATATTTCTGAACAGGTTTGGCGCCATGTATGACAACTATATGAAAGTCTTGATCTGATGAGGCTATTTAAGAACATGACTAGAGTTTACAAGCTGATGTTTTGTAATAATTTAAAAGATTAAATAGACTGAGGTTCCCATTTCTTCCTTGATGTAAAGGAATTACCACTCACCACAAAGAGTACTTTAACTAAGCATATCAGGTTGGTGCAAAAGTAATCTCTGATTTCAAGGTCTATATTAAAAATGAAAAAGCCCATGATTATGAAAATATTTATACATTAACATAACCTCTTTTGCTTTCTAGAACATCATTCCATATGTCAATAATCTTATAAATGCCACACCTGTAAAATTCCTTAGGTTTTGAAGTAAAATATTAATCCAACTCATTTTCAACTTCTTCTCTTGATGTCAGCCTATGATTCTGTAGTCCCCAAAACAAGTAATAATCAGAAGGAGCAAGGTCAGAAGAATATGGATGACACAATACCTCTAAACCAAGCTCTTCAAAAAGATTTTTAGTCAGCTGAGCTGTATAAGGTCAAGCATTAACATGATCAATGATGACACCTTTTCTGTTCGTTAAGGAAGGTCACTCTGGGTTCAAAGCTGATCTCAAATGACGAAGTTGATCACAGTACAGATTAGCTGAAATTGATTGTTGTTTGACAGATCATAATGGACATTTCCTTCAATATCCCACCATACGGTCAACATGATCTTCTTTGGATGAAGTCCTCTTGGTTGTTGAACTGATCTTCCTTCTCAACTGATCCATGATTGATGGTATTTAACGTTATGGTAAAGGATCCACTTCTCATCACCTGTAACAAGCCTACCTAAAGATAGTGCCTGAAGGTGTCGGGAAAGCAATGATTCACAACAAGCAATGCACTGTTGCAGATTCTCTGGAGACAGTTTGTGTGGAACCCATTTCCCAACCCTTGAAACCTTTTTCCATCCATTTTAATATATGGTCTATGTTAAATTGTTCTGTACATTCCCTAGAGATAATGGTGGAATTATCAGTGACAACAGCTTCCAACTCTTTAGAATCAAGTTTTTTTTGAACAACCCTCTTTTTGCTCATCTTTCAAACT
Source organism: Acanthosepion pharaonis (assembly GCA_903632075.3). NCBI lineage: Eukaryota > Metazoa > Mollusca > Cephalopoda > Sepiida > Sepiidae > Acanthosepion > Acanthosepion pharaonis. The sequence goes on from CAHIKZ030004203.1 coordinate 1,812,612, forward strand.
GAAATCTCCATTTTGGAAACTGAAAAACCATCTTCTGCAGCTTCTTTCATTCACTGCATCATCTCTATAAGTGCGCCGAATAGACTTTGTTGCTGCAATTGCATTGACACATTTATGAAACTCACATTTGACATATCTTAGTGTATGTCGAATGTAATCTTTAGATTGGATAAACATGGGTGTGAATATTACAGAAGATCATAAAAATAATTTTATAATCTGAAAGAGAAGAGTATAAATTACTTATTGTGACGTAACTTAAAAATAATGAGAAGAAAAAATTTTATTATCTGTCTATATTTCTGAGATGAGGTATCATATACACTAAAAAAAAGAAAATTATGAAGGTTACTCTGATTATTATGTATAAAATGCAAAATATTTCATTATTTTGTAGATTTACTACATAAAGGTCACAAGCTGTCTACCCTGAGTAATTACTGATGGCATGTACCTGATATATATATATATATATATATATATATATATATATATATATATATATATATATATGGAACCTTATAGCCTTGGGGTAAAAACCAGTCTAGGAGTAAGAAAAACAGAGATGTGTGTTGGTCTAAAAACATGGAACTTTTAAAGTGGTCTGTTTTTTATTCAAACATATTTGCTCTGAATTTACATTGAGCTCTCCGGATATCATCTTCCTTGGGTCTACCCATATGGATTACGTAGTTTTGCATAAAAACTATATATATATATATATATATATATATATATATATATATATATATATATATATATATCTATATCATGATCATGAGTCCCATAACCCATTAAGGTCATAAGGGCACCATGTGTACAGTAACCATGACAGTGGGGTGGGTGCCTTTGCAAGTTAGCCTGATGGATCCTAACCATCTCCAGTCTGGTTTGAATTCAAAGTTTTCTTACTCCTAGACTGGTTGCCACCCAAGGCTATAAGGCCCAGTCTGTTCTGCTATTTACTCATTGCTTTGCCAAGTGTAAGTAAAGCCAACAAACCTGGCTGAAATTCAAACTCAGTTCTCTAATTTCCCATTCCAAGCCAATATGAATTAGACCAATACACATTTATCTATCTATCTATCTATCTATCTATCTATCTATCTATCTCTCTCTCTCTCTATATATATATATATATATATATATATACACACACACATACATATGAAGAGAGAAAGAGAATGAAAAAGAGAGAGACACACACAATGATTCTTTTTAACTTTTCTCATTTACATAAGAACTTAAATGTCAGATTTCAGTGAATGTGACTATGTCCAAATGTTTTGTATATAATGCTTTTAGCCATAACTCTGGCTATTATCAAAATCAATGAATGACTATAGATATTCATTTTTTTAAAAATTCTTTTAAATTTGGCATTATAGGATTTCTGTGTCATGATGATGTAACACATAATGCAACATATATTCAAAATTCTTCACTATCTATCATTTGTTTAATACATTTAAAATCCAAGTTCCCAAACTCAAGAAGGTTTTATTTGGCTAAGTCTTCCTTGATTTTATGATAAGGGATTTAAGAATCTGGAGCTGTTTTTTATAATTAATGCTTTATAGTATTACATATACTATAAACTTTTGACAAGTATTTGGTGTATACAAGTAGAAATATAAATACCTAGAAAATTATGTTAATTAATCTGTTGGGCATACAACTACCACACTATCCCATAGGTTAACTCATCACATTTTGTCTTTCATGCTTATATTAATAAATATAGCTTACTAGAAACTGATATTTTTAGCAGTGCATTTATTTTTAAATATGTATATACAACATTAATTGTAAAAAGAGTCATCCATTTTTGGAAGCCATTATGATAAAATTAATAAGTCCTTAAACAGAATAATTTGGATACTAGAACAAACCTAGTGTGTTACTTCATGTGACATTTTTACCCTATGTATAAACAGAAAATGCTATAATTCTGAGTTTCTAAGTATTTAAAAATTTTAAAACATTTTGTCCCTGATCTTGATAATGGCTAGCAATGTTTTGACACTATTTTTATTCATTGAATTTTAAGCTTGTATTTAAAACATGACTGTCAATACATTTTATACAGATGGGGAGTCCGGATGCTTTTGAAAACACACATTTGGTAATAGTAATGATGAAATTAGCTGCTTCCATACAGGAAAAATTTGATTATACATTGACGAAAATTTTGATAGGTTGAAATTTATATCTTTTGTGTAGTAAATTACCATGGTCAAATACAAAAGAAGTAACAGAACTATTCAGCAAACAGAAATGAAGTTTTCAATAAGCAATAACAAGAAAAAGAAAAAAAAGAACAGAACAAAAATAATATAAAACAAGCAAATATATGCAAGGCAAATTAACAGCAATAAGGCAAATTAACAACAATAAGGCAAAGCAACAGTAATATGGCAGAAAGTTCACAAACTAAGAATTGAGGTTGATACACAAAAGCAAGTTCAGACAAGCAAATGTAACATACTGATTTCAAGACAAGACAAACCAGGACTAAGTCAGATGAAACTGTAAAACGGTCTGTTTTATTGGCTAGGAAAAAATCCCAGCATGTGTTTGTGTAATTCTGCCTATAAAATAAAGAGGGGAAAGTGTTTTTCCGTCATTTCCAGTACAGATTGGAACCAACATCTTTTTCTTAAAACAATTTTTCAGGAAATTGGATTTCTTAAGTCGACTGGCATCATACTTCCTAGCATTGATGGAAGTTTCCTTTCAAACCTTTTGTTTAATTTAGTGGAGAAAGTCAACATTATGATTATAACATTATTTTCCCTTCTAGTTACATGTGTGTAATGACGAAAGTAAACAGGTGTAGGCTTTAAGAAAGCTTTATTCAACAGAGAATACAAAGTTCGTGTATAGTATCCTTTTATATTCCCAGTAAACAGAAATAGCTCTCTCAAAGAGGAGAGTAACGAAACAAGGGGAGACCACTCTTGATTATTCATAACAATGTACTACTCATTTTTGTTGTTATTGCTGTTGGAAATTTTCTAGTGATGTGGTTTCTCTTATTTGGTAATGCTCTTTATGATTTTGTAGTGTCAGACAATAGGGTCTGATGAAGGATTGTCTTCTTTAAGATTTAAATGATTTATTCCTTTGGAACCATTTCTAATCATTGATCTGAGAAATTGTCAGTATATTGTGTACAGGTGGAAGGTCATTCCAAACGTCCAGACACTTTTAAACTCATATACAAGCGAAGAAGAAACCTGTTGAATACTATTTAAAAGATGATTGTCAGTACATTGTGTACAGGTGGGGGTTCATCATTTATAAAGCCAAACAAACTAAATAACTGCTAACTGGTTATGCATATATTGCTTCTGCGTGAGAAAGCAGAGAAGAGAAGAGAAATCAATACAACATTTGACATGTAGAGACCAGATGTCAGCCGCTGTCAGTTAAAGTAACCTTTATAGAACTTGTGTGTTGAATGTTAAGCAAGTTTTGTAACTGTACAAGTATCTTTCCTCCAAAGGATATAGAGCAAACAGATCCTTGCATTCATTTTTAGTGAAAACATGAAAGAATAAAAGATTCCATTTTTATTTATTTTTTTTTATTAATGGCTGCTTGAATAATTCACAACTTGACCTACTTCCAAACATCAGAATTTATGTGTGGTGAAAGAACTTCTTTGTCAGAACACAATTTTCAACACTGACTCAAAACAATTCAAAAATGAATATGTGGGGGTTGACAGATTTTTTATGATCTATCAACCCTTTGTGGCTTATTTAAGACTGAAACATATTTCAGATTGTAGGATGTTGCTTACAGCATGCAGTATTACCAAGCAGCCCTCACCCCTCAATCTAAGTACTGACCAAGCTTGACACTACTTAACCTTGGTAATCAAATGGAAACCAGTGTTTTCAGCATGATTTGACTCTAGGCTAATATAAGATGTTGATTTTTTTTTCAGTTTGACCCACTTCCCAAAAGCTGACAAAATGTCCAAACATGAGAATTTGATGGGAGGAATGACTTCTATGTCGGACTAATAATTTTTCAGCTCCCACTCAAAACATTTAAAAGAAATGAGTGTTTGATTGGTTTGGTTTTATGGTTTATCAATCGTTTGTGAATTATTTAAAACCAAAACATATTTCAGAGCTTGCTTACAGAATGTGGTGTTAACAAGCAGACCCCATCTAAGTACTAACCAGACCCAATGCAGCTTAACTTCGGTAATCAAATGAAAACCAGTATTTTCAGCACGATTTGACTCTAGGCTAATGTGAGGAGGTGTTGAAAATTTTAAAGTTTGACCTATTTCCCTAAGCTGACCTAATGTCCAGACATCAGAATGTTTTTTGAAGGGCTTCTTATATATGCTGTCAGCAAAAACCACCTCATAAAATCATAATTTCATGTATAAAACATAAAAAGCCATAAGCAACCTCACTATCGGTCATTGCATCATTATACATTATCATGATTTTCAATGGACAAAATGTCTATGTTTGTTATCAGTCATGAAAGTAAATATATATATATTATACGTTCATATAAGGAACAAACTTTGTCTATCAACTTTGGACATCAGCTATTAATCTGACTGATGAGAGGAATTGCTGTCAAATTGATTGAATTAATAACAAAGTCTTAGAAATATAATAATAATAATACGAACAATCAGAATAATCAATATATTAAAACTACACTATTTACATTATGCGGACTATTGTCCTCATCTTTCTTGCCATATTTATCACAACATTTCAGCTGTTGTATGCTTCTTCAGGTGGTTGGAATGTCAAACTGAACCCTTTATTTCGCTTGCTGGGGTAGACTGTTCTAGTTCCATGTGCCATGTCTAATCAATATCATGGTTAAGGCAGTGGAGAACTTGGAGAGGGGAATTAACAGGAGATAACTGATAACTGACATCTATTAGACATGGCACGTGGAGCTAGAACAGTTTACCCCAGCAAGTGAAATAAAGGGTTCATGTCCAACATTCCAACCACCTGAAGAAGGCTGGAGTGTACAACGGCCGAAAGATTGTGATAAATATGGCAACAAAGATGAGGACAATAGTCCGAATAATGTAAATAGTGTACATAATACCTCATCTCAGAAATATAAACAGATATTAAAACTACATCGTCAAATAACTTCACTCTGCTGAATGCACAATGGAATTTCCATCTATTTTTCTCACATTTACTAAAATCTGATTCCAATCAGCCTCTCAAGCAATCTGTGATACAATATTTGTAGAATCTATTTATATAACTTGCAATACTTTTACTTTTTAATCATTTTGCACCAAACAAGTTGATAATGCCATTAGGATGAGTGCATGTGTGTGTGTGTGTGGGGGGGGGTTACAGGGAGTGAAAGAGAATGAAAAGTGAGGAAAGGACAATAAAAGAACAGGTGTCAGGAAGACAGAAGATGGCAATTGATGTTGCATTTAAATTTTTGAAGATTGTAAGTAGCAGGGAAGCAAGAAATCAAAAGGGAGTTCTACAGATGAGAAGTACGAGAAAAGAAACTATTAGAATAGAAGTGGCAGTTGCATCTAGTTAGTTTGACAGTAACACAGTGAGACCTAGTTGCCAATCTAGTGGAATGCTTGAATTCATGCAGTCAAGGAACCAGAGAAAAAACTCATCAGAACAGTTGCCATGGAAATATTTATAGAAAAGACAGAGGAAGCCATGTTACATCAATGAGAAAGTGACTGAAAATGAGATGCCAGGTCAAGATCAATTACATTACAAACACTTCTTTGATTTTTTATTTAGGATTGATTAAATATGGCAAAACTTTATAGCCTAAAGGGGTAAAGCAGTGGATTAGGAATTCAGGGACATAATAATCCTGAGTTTAGTCCTTGAACTTGGTAGTATGAACATCAGTCAGTATTGTCTGATTTTTTCTTTTTTATAATTTAAGTATTTTTGTCATACTAGTCATGGGACAAAAGATAGCTCTACTTAGAAGTTGTGTATGGGGAGGAAGAGATAATAGATATTTAGAACTAGTGAAGAAAGAAGAAGATATACTCATTCAGTTGAAATACAACTAGTAATGAGAAAGGAGGGCTTGTCAAACATAACCCACATAGGGCATATTTAGGGAAAAATAGAGAGTGGGGGCAGCAACCCACTTATGAGATGAACTTGTTTGAATGGATGGAGGAATGAAGTGGAGGTGTGAACCTCAGTGAAGGAATAAAAGCTGCTAAAAGCCATCAGGGATAGGAAGTTGTGGAGAGCCATGATCGCCTATGTTCTAAAGGGATGTGGCACATAGAAGAAGAAGAACTGAACAATTAAACAAGATGAGACAACCCTGTAGATTGAATAAATGTTTCAGCTCAAAAATTCTTGAAATTTACCCAGAGGAACAAACATGATGAAGGCTCAGACAGGACAACGGCTAAAATGTTCTTATTATGACAACAAAGATTTGGACATTATGCTGATGGTAAATAATGTTAACTCCTCATCCCATAAATTCAGACAGAAACTGTCAAATCTTGCCTTTCCTCTGATCCTTACATGAATGGTGATATATTTGGCTATGGTTTTATAGCTTTCATTGTTGTTGCCCACACATTCTAGTGCTATTGACACTTTCTCTGTTTTGTTTCAGGCATTATATGCACTAAAAAAAGCTAAATATTTTAGAGGTAAGGAAACATTTTGATGATTAAACAAAATTTTAAAAAGATTTTCTTTAAAATTTGTGTGGACAAGTTACAGAAATCAATTTGGGTGTCATGCATTGAAAATCAGCAAGAAAATTACTGAAAACATTATTGACAGAATGCATGTATAATGTCAATGTATATATTGCCAATGGTTTTACTGAAACAATGCTAAAAAGCAGGAAGAAAAGTATTGTCAAATTGTTCAGAAATTACTGCAAACATTATTGAGAGAATTATATATATTATATATTCTGGGTCAGAGCAAAAGTTTCTAGTGTTTTTCAATAGGTAGAAACTATGTATTCAAATAGGCAGAAATTATGTGTTCAAATAACACTTAATTTCATTTTATACTTGACTGAAATTTATGACATATATGCATATTCTAAAAGGTGACATTTCAACACATCTTTCTGCTTAATTGGATTGGGAATTTGAAATGCTTTTATGTTGAAACTGAAAAATAAAGAAAAATGAACTGCATTTTGTCAGTTGATGTATTTTATTTCTGGAAAAGGAACAAAATGCTAAACAAACAACAAAAATATAGGTTCCATTTACAGAGATGTTACCATAGCTGAGAGTACTGTTCATAAATGATTTGCTAGGTTCTCTGAGGTGGAAAATCTGGAAAACTGACAAAACTCTTGCAGGCCTGCTGGCATTGATGATGATCAAATCAAAATGCTGATTAAAAATAATACAGGTTACATTGACTGAGGACATCACAGAGATGCCCCATATATGTCATATGAGCATTGTAAGGCATCTGAAAACACTTACATGTATGAATTATTATGATGTTTAGATGCCTCACTATTTCACAGAGAAAAGATTGACTACATTTCCATCTGCAATTCTCTGCACAAATGTAACAAATTTTTATTTCAAGAATGACCACAGGTAATGAAAAGTGGATTGTTTACAACATAGTGGAGTGAAAAAGGAAAATAAAATAAGCCAATGTTAACCACTCTTAAAGCTGGTCTGCATCCAAAGAAGGTCATGCTTTGTACCTGCTGGGATTGGAAGGTATATTACAAGTTCTTTCCTCAAAATCAGACACTGAATCCAGAATAATACGGTACCCAATTAGGCCAATTAAAGATTTTTGTTAATGGAGAATATCTTCCACTAAGACAGCATCTGACCTCAGATTTCTTTGAAGACCCAACAAAAAATGGTACAGATTGACTGGGATGTCCAACTACATCTGCCATACTCACTTGACATTACACCTTTAGATTACAACTTCAATCCTTACAAAATTATCTTAATGATAAGTATCTGAAATCTCTGGAAGCCTTTAGAAACCTCTAAGACCAGTTCATCAAGCAGAAAGATACCAAGTTCTGGGAGGATGGAATAATGAGGCTGTCTCAAAGATGGTGAAAGTTAGTGGAATAAAATTGCATGTATGTTGTTGAATGAATATATGTACAAATATTTAAATATTGTCTTTAAAATTAACTTAAAAAGTCCTACAAATTTTGCATCTGATCCAATATAATGCAAATTTACCTATCATTAATAAAATGGAGCACTGTTGTCATATTTGGGTGGGAGCTGCCCAGACTTTACTCACTTGATAGAATCCAAAAGTGTCTCTGAGTAATTGTGAGTGATGAATTATTTTCCACCCTTCAATCTCTCTCTCATAGGTGGGAAGCCACTCACTGCTCTATCACTACTTCTACTTAATGTGCTTGGACAAAATACATTCTTTGGTCCTGCAAGTTCAAACATTCATGGCAGGTACACACCATGCTATTTATATCATAGCAAACCCCCTACATTCACTCTGTATTCCATCAGTGAGAAGTTCCACTTGAACAGTTTCTTCCCACAAACCAATGCTCTGTGGAACAAACTCCCAAGAAGATGTTTCCCTGATCATTGCAATCCTAACCTGTTTAAGTCTAGGGTAAACCATTATCTTTCTTTCCTATCTGCACAAATTGTCTCTTAATGTAGCCCTATACATCAAGTGGTCACCAGGCCTTGTACAAGGTGAATCTTACTGTAAAAAAAATTGTTAAATAAATGCATTGAAATTCAAGAGGAGTTGGGATTGTCAATGGTTAAGATTTAATATAAGCTGTGTTTATAAAATACCACTATTAAATATATAATTTATAAAAACTTAAATATCTAACTAGTATTTTATAGATACAAGTAGCCTAGTGGTTAGAGCTGAAACCATTACCTGAATGTTTTGGAGCCTTTTGCAGTGTTATTACCAAAAGGAAAAACGATTTATAATCTGGACAGAGTTATCTTCCCCTGGGAGAGTCAATCAAATACTTGGAACATTAAAATGTTCACTACATTGCATTGAAATAAAATGTGATGTTACTTCCAGGACCAATGGGTGTCATGGAAGATTTTACAAAGAAGAGAAGATGAAAGATCTGTTAACAGATAAGAAGTAATTTATTTGCTCTTTATGTCCCACTTAAACTTGGTCAAAGTGTTTGGAGAAACTTATATTGAGAACATGAAATGTTTGCAGTACAAATTGCTGGCAGTTTAGTAAGAGACAAGTAAGTGTCAGTTTGAAAGTAGCCATATTTTAACTGTGTTTTGTTTTCACTTCTGAAATGGGAAAAACAGATTTTGTCAGTTTTTCTGGGGATGGGGAATGTGGACTGAACAAAGAATACTGGTAGCATAAAAGCATTCTTCTTCTTCTTCTTCTTCTTCTTCAGTTCTTTAGTTAGTTTCTTCTTCTTCTTCTTTGGTTCTTTAGTTAGTTATTTAGTTAGTTAGCACGTATATTATGCTCTGTCATTATCTTAGATAAATAATGGACTATCCTGTTTTGATTGAAGAGAAAGATGGAAAAAATAGATATATCAAAGACACCACCAGTTGTTTTTTAGTGAGATAAATGAAAGAAAGAAAGAAGGAAAGAAATGGAATGCTGAACAGGTGATAATGCTACTATGCTTTTAATGGCTGCTTCAGTGAAATGGAAAACCTTTTCAATTTTGAATCTTTTTATTTGTACCCTCTCACTTCTTTAAATAGTGACCTGTATTCATACTTATAGTCGCTATTGCAATATTTTGTTAAAATCATTAAGCTCAAATATTTAACAGGAGAATTTCCATGGGATATTTTAAACTTGCAAGGAGCTAATTCAATCATTAAATTAAAAATTATGATTAATCAGAAAATTCCTTATTATTATTGTTATTATTATTATTATTATTATTATTGTCATCATCATCATCATTCGATTTCTGCTATGGACACACTACCTACCAAGTCTGCAGAAAGACCTAAGGCAGGTCGTGGTGTGTTGTTATGGCCACATTTCATGTTAATTTTTTTTTTTTTTTTTATCTCCGATGAAGTTGCTAGCGTTACATAGACAAAGTTCTCCTTAGTGTGTGTGCTGTACTTAATAAGACAATTTTCTGTATGTCTCTTAAGCTGGGGTTTCCAGGGATTCTTTCAATGTGTTGTTTTGTTCCATTTTTATAATTCCAAGTGCACCTATTACCACTGGTATTATTCTTGTTTTCAATTTCCACATTTTTTCTATTTCAATTTCCAGGTCTTTTGTATTTTGATAGTTTTTCAAATTCCTTGGTTGCTATGTTACAATCCGCTGGACAAGCCATATCAATTAGTAGGCAAAGTTTTTTCTTTCTGGTTTTTGACAATGATGTCCGCCTATTTGCTTCAATTTTTCTGTCTGTGTGGATGGTATAATCCCATAGAATGGTGACATCTTCTATTTCTGTAACCGGCGCTGGCCGATGTTCATACCAGTGTTTGGTTACACATTTTCCAAAGTGTTTGCACATTGTCCAGTGTAAGTATTGCCCCACTCTATCGTGACGATTTTTATATTCATTTGGGGCAAGTATAGAACATCCTGAGATTAGATGGTCTATTGTTTCTTGGTATTTGTCACAGAACCTGCATTTTGGATCCACATTATTATGTATGATATTTGCCTGAAAATTCCTAGTGAAAAGACTCTGGTCTTGCGCTGCAAGAATAAAGCCTTCAGTTTCAGACTTTAATCCAGATGCTCGTAACCATCGATGAGTATTAACTTTATCAACATTGGGTTTATTTGCACGTTCTGGATATTGGCCATGCAGAGGTTTGTCTTGCCAGCGTTGTTTCATCTGTTCAAGGGCTTTATCCTTGGCTTTTCTTTTTCATATCTTTTGCTGCAATAGTTGGTTCTTGGCTTCTGTTTTGATTTACTACAGAATCTACTAAATGTAAATGTTGTTTGTATTTACTGCCTTCTTTTATTATTGAATATTTTTTTTTCTTTCTGTTTTTCATGTTGTTTCACTAATTTTATCATCCAGTCATTTGTTGTTTCCATGTAAGTTAGTAAGCCAATAGTTATTATTGTTATTATTATTATTATTATTATTGTTATTATTAATATTATTATATTTATTATTATTGTTATTATATATTTCTTAATAATATATTATTATAATTTTTTAATATAATATTATATTATGATATATTTTTCTTTATGATTGTTTCCGAAATAATTTTTAGAATTTAAAGAAACCATTCACACACACACACACATATACACATACACATGTAAAACTAAGAGTAGGGAAAAGTAAGTGAATATTTATCTTTTGTTATTAATTCTCTGTCTCTGCATATTGAACAATTTAATTACTGCTTAAAAACATTACCTACCTTGGTCCACTATACTTTTTTGGTGAAATACAATCATTGTTTTATATATATATATATATATATATATATATATATATATATATTTATATAAGATCACCAGTCATTTTATTAGGTATATTCTTCAAGTACTTTAAGAACTGCCTCAATTCTTCGTGGCATGGATACTCGAAATTTGGGTCCATGCTTTTATCATGGCATCCTGCAATTCTTCTGGATTGGTTGGATGCTCATCCAGGATTTGGATCTTCCTTTCCACAACACTCTAAAGTTGATCTGAAGTATTATAGTTATAAATAATGTTGAATTTTAATTCTCTTCATAGCCAAGTCATAAAGTATATCAGATTAAACAGTGATTTCTACTACAAAGGGAAACACAGGTTCAATCCCAGCTGAAGAGGACATTTTCATTATTAAGAGTTCTTACATACACAGGCTGATAGATGTAATACACACTGTTTGAAACAAAAAATAAAAATGGAGCATCTATTTCAAATATGATTATTCACTATAATAACATTTGAATTAATAAAAATGTTGGATAAAAAAAATCTATTTAATTCTTTATATATATATATATATATATATATATATATATATATAGAGAGAGAGAGAGAGAGAGAGAGTAGCTGGCCACTCATATTCGAGGATACCTGTCTACAAGAGTGGCCAGCCAATCCCTACTGCAGGCGCTTGCTCAGGCACATTTGTGTTTATTCAACACCCACAAAGCCCACCTGTGGGTTATACTGCAACAATGCTGAGCAGACCTTAGTTACAGTTTCTGGGAAAAATCATGTTATCTAGTGTGATCCACAATTTGAACAAGGCTAGCATTCCCATGCCCTTGACCATGATGAGTGGTGACTTTGTGCTAGCACAGCTATCAATGACCCTCAAGGGTTCCGTCTACCCAATTTCACTTACAAGGCTTTGATCAACCTGTGGTATGGTTTTCAGGCACTTCCAAATTGCCTTCAGTCTGATAACATCAGGAAGTCTCCTTCCTGACAAATGAACCATGGTGAGATTCGAACCCAAGGCTCATGGTCAGAATGCAAATGTTCTAAGCACTCAGCTATGTGCCCATATATATATATATATATATATATATATATATATATATATATATATATATATATATATATAAATATTATCAAATGGACAAAGTCCAACAATCATTTTAAGACATTTTTATGTTTATACATTCTTTTTATAGATACAAATATTTAAGTAAATGCTCTATTTATAATAAACAGTATTAAACAACATTTACCGACCTGAATGTCCAAGAATTTTTCATAGAAAATATTCGTCCTCCGAAGATTGTAGTTTAAAGACAGTAAAATCGACCTTGCTAAACAAACGCTCCTCTGTGGCCCAATTGGTTAAAGAAAGGTCAGGCTATATGACGATTCCATATAGGATACAGGTTCGATTACTTTCGGAGTGGCCAGTAAATTCTCCGGATTTGAACCCAATCGAAATCCTTTGGACTTTGGAGCATCATGAAGTGAAGACTGTACGCCAATGGACAACAATTCAGGACCAACGCTGAGTTTTGGAAAGCAATTCTTGACATATCTCATGGCATTACAGCAGATGACATCCTACAATTAGCAAATTCTATGGATCGTCGACTTCTTCAAGTAATTTCAAAACAGGGAAAGCACATTCCCTATTCATTTGTTTAAAACTGTGCCTTTGTTTGTATCTGTTATTATTTGTTTGATTATCTTATTTATTAGCTTCTTTTGATCATAAACATTCATGTGCAACATTAATAAACGTTTTGTTTGCTCAATTCTGGGAATTTTACAAAACCTTTCTAATAATTTGGCACGCTCAAATCACCGTGCTGATAACAAATATGGCGCCAGTTTGTTTACATTGCGCAGATCAGTACGAAAATGTCAGTGATTGCGCAGGTCCGTGTTGCCAACATTGTGTGAAAAATTTGTGTGAATTGATTGGACGGTTTTTGAAATATTAGAAAAAAGGTTATCTCAATAATAATTTGGCACGCAGTGTATATGAAGATGATGAGACAACGTGGAAAAGCTATAAACAAAGCAATATAAGTGTTTAGTGAATGTCAATTGGTTTCATCCTCATCATCCTTTGACTTCCCTATGGTTGGTCAGAACTCCATTGGCAATCTTTTTCCACACTGTTCAGTCTTGTATTGCGGTCCCCAGTCAATGTCCAACCCTGATTCCCGAACTATGGTGTCTGGGAAAGTCAATTTTTGGGAGAAGACATTTCCAGAAAGATGCTATGATTTTCCTGTCCTTTCAATGGCAGTGGCCGGTGTTATAGACAAGTGTATGGTTGCAAGAAAGAAATACGACAACAGTAGAAATAGATTTACGTGGTTTATTTCAACAGGAACGAGTGGGTTTGGGACAGCTACCTTGTGGTAAAGTTCATAAGCCGGCTTTTGGATCTGGTCGATCTCTCATAGTAGTTCACACATGTTGATGGTGGTTGATGCTCCCCTGCTGCTGATCGCTCGGCCTGACCGTCAGGTCTGTTCAGCGGCCACCTGTTGACTGCTGCTGAACTTCCCTGTGACCCCTTTTATAGCGTTTTTTATGGCTTAACAGGCTCGAGAAACGAAGTGAGTATAATTAGGAGGGAAGCATTTTTATTGGATGAAAAATAGAGCACTTTAAATATTATTTTATTTTTCGACCAGAACACATGTGTCGGAAACATTTGTGAAGAAAGATAATGGTCATTTTGTGACGGGGCTTTGTCCCGTTCACATCCGGTTCTCGCTCTTGAGTATTTGCCTGTAAATCAGTCGAGATATGTCATTTTATTTTATAACACCGGCAAACTGTAATCATTTTTGTTTGAGCTTAAGAGAGATTTGTCTCAGTCCTCCATAAGTGTTGCATGGGATCTCCATCTGATGTTCTGCATTTTTCTAAGTAGATTTGTATATGTTTCATCCAGTCACCTTTCAAGATGAACAGATGATCTCCAAATTTCTTATCCAAGTTTCACCTTCGTCAGGTAAGAATGAAAAACAAAACTGGGTTTAATGAAGATACTTTAGAATTTTTGAGGATAAAATGTACCATAAATTAAGGTGCCTTATCAGATCTGATGACCAGAAACTAGTAAGTATTTGTTTGTAAGGCCCTCATCAAAATTAACAGGTCACCGTCATATCCTTTTTAGCATTTCCACTTTGTTTCATCATCTCCATTTTTATTTTGGATACTATTATATGTCCTACAACCACACACACACACACACATATATATATATATATATATATATATATATATATTTTTGAATATCTTAAGACTGCTGATGTAGCCTTTTTATAAGTTGGCATCCAATCAGAGAAGACCTTCCTGAACAATGGAGTTAAATAGTTGGCCATAAGATGCTACTGAGTGAGCTTGCATGCAGTGTGAACATTGCATTCACAATAACAGAATGTAGACATTTTCAGATCTTGTGCAAAGCTATTTGGCAAAACATTAAATCAGCCAGATCTGCCAGTTTCTTTACAGTTCAGATTGCTTCTAGCTTTTCTCTGGGCTAAAATCACCATTGAAGAAGATTAAGTAGGAGAATGGGATGATGCAGATGAGACAGAAAGAAAACATTGCAGACCATTTTGGAAAATGGAAGGGATGCTGGGATATGTCTGTGAGATACCAAGTGGAACACTGATTGGAATGAAAGTGCCATTGACATTGATAGTCTATTTTATTTCATTAATTTGTTTCATTTGTATTAAATAGTTGGATTCTTTCTGGGTAGACCTTTCATATGTAGCATTCATATGTGCAACACACACACACACACACACATATATATACATATCTAAAATGTCTATGTATATAAATATAAATATATATATGCAATTTTTATATATATTATTTATATATATATAATTATTTATTTAAAAATATGATTCCAATGCTATATAAGAGTTCTCATGTTTCAAAACAAGAGCCGAAAACTTCAATATAATTATTTTAATAAAAATGAATTAAAGTACTAAGCTCTGTTCCATCTTCAAGTGAAATTTTTTTTTTGAATAACTTATTCCTGAAATTTACGCGTTTTATAAGCATATTCATTACTGAAATTAAAATTACTATGGTAACGGCTAGAGCAATTGTTTAAAGAAAAGGGACATAAGGGTTAATAATTTTTATCAATATCTCAGTTACATTCACAGACGTCAAGTCAGGGTAAGGTTGGGGTGTCTAAATTTAAACTATTATTATTTATATATTATATATACATGGTACTTATTGGAAAGTGTTCAATATCAGTGATAGAGCTAACATATTTAGTTGGATTGATGTGAGTTTGTGACCCTGGGTTTCATGCTATTTGTGATCATCAGATAAACTGATTAATTTTAAAATTTTGGATTTATTTATGGTTGCATATATTGGTGTTTTTATGGTAGTGGGAGGAAAAATTGTCATTAGAACATCATTCATATGTACACAGACATGCATACACACATGTTCACGCATTACAGCTCACACAAACATAAACATATATGAACAGTGTGAGACTGGGCATATGTGCATATCCATGTGTCATTGCATACATACATATGCAATTGGTTGCTGTATTTACTGTTTGGATTGTGTAGCAAATTTTTATGTAATTTGCAGTGTCAATGCACAGACTGTTTATCTATTTTGTTCACAGAATAATGTTTTCTCACACACACACATATATATATATATATATATATATGTATAGTCCACAAAAAATGTTTACAGACTTCATGAAAGGAAAATCTTGTCTTTTGTATTTTAATTAAATTGTGATAACAATATTTACTATAGTACAATATTTTCTTGACAGGTTGCATTATATTGGTGCCTCTTTGATAAGAACTACATCCATCAGCAAGGCATTTGATCAGGAGATTTGAGGTTTTGCAAAGTGTGGAACCACCTTTTAATTGCTATTGTTCCCACCCTGACCTTGTGTGATAGCACCTGTTAGGACCCCACATATGAGCAAATAGTGAATCCTCAAACACTGTGAAAATACAAAAATACATTTTCATCGTAAAAATATCACCAATACATTTTTATATAAAAAATGACCCATAGTACCTATTTTATTGAAATTACCAACAATATCTGTAATTGAAGACATCTTCTATCTGTCTGTATTTTTTTTTTCTTAAAATGGGGTCTGTGTAAAACTATGGTAGGTAAAATTGTTATTTTTAATTTATATATATAGTGAGAGACATAGATATATAGATATAGATTTAATAGGCCAGTTAATAAAATTCTAGGAATAAAAAGCCAACAAAATGATAAGATAATAAGATTAAGGATTTTAATTATATATTAGCCTTTTGACTAAACTGAAGTAGGAAGAGAAAGATTTTGAAGTCAGAATTTTTAGACATACCTGTGTCCTTTTTCAATGAGACTATGTTGATTCCATTGCTAGGTCAGTTCCTAAAAAAAACAGTTTTCTATGTTGTGTGAGACAGTTTTTTCTCTCCAGAATCTATCTTACATATCTATAAGTCTATCCATTCGGCCATGCTTAGAATATTGCTGCCATATATGGTCTGGTGCTCCTGTTATTTACCTTGAGTTCCTTGATAAGATCCAAAGAAGAATCAGCAATGTTATTGATCCTGATCTGGTGGCTCAGCTTCAGTTACTTTCCCACTGCCATAAGGTTGCATCTCTGTGCCTTTTTTATAAATATTTTCCTGATAATTGTTGGGATGAGGTCCTGTCTATGGTGCCTAAACCTTTTGAATTTAAAGGCAGAACTAGACTTGTGTCAAAATATTATCAATTTAGAGTTGAGCTGGTTAGATGTAGCTGTAAGTTCTATGCTAAAAATTTCTTCTCTCACACTTCTTGCTTGTGGAACTCCCTTCTGGCTCCATGTTTCCAGCCAACTTTAATCTGCAAAAATTTAAATACAATGCCAATCACTATCTACTGTCCTCCTGATTACTCTTTTTTTCTTTCCACCCATCATTAATATTTCTCTTCCTAATTATTCCACACGCTTGTGTCTTAGTGGTTTTATTGCCTTGTATAGAGTGATACTGTTTAAAAAAATTATTGATCAAGCAGCCAGTGCAACTTTAAGCTAAAATTTATAAAATCTTTCTCTTAAAATGATTTTTCAGGAAAATAGATTTCTCAGTCCATTAGCTTTTATTGTTCTTTCCAGTACTAAAAGCTCCTGAGTAGTGGAATACATATCTGTAAAACTTCAAATTGTGAAAGGTAAAAAGTTGAATATATATTATTTTATTTCTTATCTATCTATCTTTCTATATATATATATATATATATATATATATATATATATATATGATAATGGTAATATTAGTCATTTTCTCAAGCAAGCATTTGACATTCATTGGCTGAGCAGACAGTAATGCTGTCAGCTGAAATTTATAAAATCTTTCTCTTAAAACAATTTTTCAGGAAAACAGGTTTCTTCAATCCATTAACTTTTTATCACTCTTTCCAGAAATGGCAGGAGGAGGTCCTTGTTAACCTTTTATTTGAAGTGGTGTGTAATGTCCACATCTTGATTATGTCATTATTTTCTCTTTGAGTTACAAGTGCTATCCATTTTAGTTGTTGCTGTTGTGATGTGGTTTCTGATATTTGCTGCAGTTCTTTGTTTGTGATCTGCAGCGCCTACAGTCTTCATTCACTCAAAATTATTTTAACCATTGATCTGAGAAATCCATTGTACATAGCTGATAGCAAATACATAGCAAATTTTATATGTAGTGTAAATTATAAACAGTTTTTCTTCTCTGAATCTATCTTACATATCTATAAGTCTATCATTTGTCCTTGCTTTAAATATAACTGCCACATATGGCTCCTGTTATATGTTTAGAGATAAAATGCAAAGAAGAATCAGCTCTGCTTCAGTCACTCTCTCACCACTGTAATTTAGCCTCCCTGTGTCTTTTCTATAAAAAACTTTCATGGTAATTGTTCTGATGAACTTTCTGCTATGGTACCTAGACTTTATGAATTTAATTGGCAGCAGGGTCTTATCATTTTACAGTTGAAATGGCGAGATGTAACTGTAATTTCTATGCTAACACCTTTGTTTCTTGCACTTCTCCCTTATGGAAATCCCCTCTGGCTTCTTACTTTTCATTTCAGTTTGATCTTCATAAATTTAAATTTAATGTCAATTGTTATCGTCTGTTTTTCTTTTATAATTCCTGTTCTTTTATTGTTCTCACTTCTTAATAATGTTTTTCTTTTCTTACATTCATTCACACTCAGTAATACCTGCATGATAGTGACTTTGTTGCCCGCTTGGGGTGAAATGATTAAAAAATATATATATATATATATATATATATATATATATATATATATATATATATATAAAAAAGGCTTAAACACTAATATTAGTGTTTAAGCCTTTTTATTATATCCTTACTCTGTCCTGGACATTGAGTTCTACCTGGATTCTATCCTCTTGAAATTATTTTTTATACATATATATATGTATGTGTACGTATGTATGTATGTATGTATGTATGTATATATATTTATATAGTTTAGAAATATTATTCCATATGTATGTGTATATTAACCACTAATATTATCTATCTATATATATGTGTGTGTGTGTTATATAGCAAACTTTAAACAATATAATCATATGTATTTGTTTTATATATATATATATATATATATATTATAATAAAAAGAAAGTATAGTAAGATAAATAATCTGGTGTTATTATTATTTTTATTTTTTACAAAACAGCGGTCAATGCAAATCTACAGAGCATAAATATTACAATAATATACATATATATATATATATATATATATAGGTTATATATATATAGGTTATATCTATATATATATATATATATATATATATACATACATATATATATATATATAAGTATAGATTAGGATAAATCAATATATATATATGTTATAGATTAGGTTAAATCAAATGATCAGATATAATCAACTGTATATGTGTGAGTTGGCATGCATAGACAGGCAAGCAAATAAATAACCATCAAATTTATTCATGGGGTGTAAATATAACAGTGCTTGATATGATTAGACAGAGCAAAGATATATATTAATAAATATACATATAAAAATACCACTGTTTAGGTGTGCACAAAATATATCTTATGTTTTAAAAAACATATGATATACTTTGTGTCCAATGAGGTGAAAAATCAGCAAAACTTAAGTTGCACACCTAAAAATATATATATATATATATATATATATATATATATATATATATATATATATATATTGCACATATATTAATAATAAATATACATTTTTTCCTCACTAGTAGCACAACTTTTTTTGTATTTATTTATACTTATTTTTAATTAGTTTTTAAACAAACCCTGTAAGTAATATGAACTGTTCCACTATTATTATAGTCTTTTATATATGTCTAAATTTAAATTATGTAGCAGTCACTTTTCAATCAGCATCTGAAGATTATGTTGTACATGAAACTCAGTTGTGCTGCCAGTGTGGGAAATAATGTATTTTTTATTAATATGTATATATATATATATATATATATATATATATATATATATAGAGAGAGAGAGAGAGAGAGAGAGAAAAGAGAGTGATTGGGAGAAAGAGAGAAATGTATTATTTTCATGTCTATACTTTAATGAATAATGAGTATTTGGGTTCTTTTTGAACACATAGTACTCTATAAGCTTTTGTCAAGATACCGTGTTGAATTTTTGATCTCATTTCAGAGTTTTGTACCAGAAGCAGGGCAGGAGCTGAATATTTTGGGTGGGTGGGAGCTAATTCCACACCCAATACTCTTCCTTTCAGAAATAGAATTTGGAATAATAGTCTGCTTCATTTCAGTATAGCAATAATTGATTGTAAAAACAAGAATGCTAATTACTGCAATGTCAAATATGAATGATTTCCTCATGATTTCTCAGTCAAATCTGATTCTTGAGCTCTTGTAAATCTAAAACATGGCAGAAGAAGCCAGGTACTTTCCTGGAGGGATAGAATGAGTTGCAGAAAGGGTTTTGAATTCTGTCGAGGCTGGAAGGTTAGAATTGATCAGTTTCATCCCAGATATGGTAATAATACTGTTTTTTTGTTCTAATTTGACACTTGGGCTTTTGTAAATCTAAAACATGGCAGAAGAAGCCAGGTACTTTCCTGGGGTGATAGAATGAGTTGTAGAAAGGATTTTGAATTCTGTTGAGGTTGGAAAGTGATGATTATGTTGCTTCATCTCAGATATGCCAACAATACTCACTTTTTGGTCTCATCTGACTTTTGTAAATCTAAAGCATAGCAGAAGAAGCCAGGTACCTTATGAGCTACCTTATTTTTCCAGCATCTGTTTCAATGAATTGTATATGAGTTCCACAAGGTTTAAAGTGAACTTGGGATCCAATCAAACCAAGAGACTCGCTGAGAGTGCAACCGTTCATCATGATCAGAGAAAAGGTATGAACATTGATGATAAAATGATACTAGTTTTGTTTTCATAATTATTTTGCTAAATGCCAGAAACAGTAACAACTTAATAAATCTGAAAACAATTTATATGCTTCAAATTTTTTTTCAGTTAATCTTAGATTCATTTTTGAGGTTTTGTTCATTGTCTAAAGTTAAAATCTGCTGAAATATATCTTGATAATTGGGCAGAAAGACCTGTGGGGGAAGTCAAAAGCTAATGCTGAATGAAATACAACTTCAAATTCAGATTTTCAAACTGCATTTGAATATAATGACTCACTGTATTAATTTTTATTCTTATATATCAAAATTATCATTAGGTGAGATACTGACTTATCACTAAAAGTATTGATTTTACTCCATTCAAGGCAGTAAAGCCACTAAGGTACAAGGGGTTACTGAGTGTGGAAGAATAAAAAA
The DNA here is from genome assembly GCA_903632075.3 of Acanthosepion pharaonis. Taxonomy (NCBI): domain Eukaryota; kingdom Metazoa; phylum Mollusca; class Cephalopoda; order Sepiida; family Sepiidae; genus Acanthosepion; species Acanthosepion pharaonis. The sequence goes on from CAHIKZ030004203.1 coordinate 1,833,931, forward strand.
AAGAGAAACATTATTAAGGATCAAGAACAATAAAAAAAAATGAGGAATCAAGAAAACAGTAGATAACAATTGACATTGCATTTAAATTTTTAAAGATCAAAATTGACTGGAAAGCAAGAAGCCAGAAGAAAGTTCCACAAGTGAGAAGTGTGAGAAAAGAAACTGTTAGCATAGAACTTAGGGATATATCTAGCCATATCAACTGTGAAATGATGTGATATTGCTGCCAATCTCTGAAAGTATTTATAGAAAAGGCCCAGGGAAGCTATATTACAGTGGTGGGAAAGTGACTGAAGCCAAGATGCCAGGTCAGGAACTATAATATTGCTGATTCTTCATTGCATTTTATCAAGACTCTCTCAATAAATAGCAGGAGCACCAGACCATGTGTGGTAGTAATATTCAAAGCAAGGATTTATAGACTTATAGCTATGTATAAAAAATTGCCTAACATGACACAGAGAACAAACTTTCTTAGCCACAGACTGAGCATCTTATTCAATACAACCTTTTCAAACTAAATATTTATGTTTACTTTCTTCATCTGATTTTTGCCTTATTGATTTATGGCATATTTTTGAAACATCCAGTGTTCCAAAAATCTTTAATTTTAACGTCCTTATTTTAATATTCTTGGTATAATTTCTTTGTCCACTTTACTAAACAAAGAAACTAAACCCAGGCCATTCACTATGATATATGTCCTGTTTTGTTATGATTAAGTATGATGTAAGCTTTTAGCAGCAGAAAAGCTTTTAATGCCTTTTAGACACACGTTTTACACAAAGTGTTACATCAAATGAAATTAATACATAATATTTTCATTTTCTTTTTAAATAATAAATTATAAAATCAAGGTGTTAGCAGTTTTGAATATATTATAATATTAAAAGTGACTAGTTAAAATATTGACTTAACACTGAAAGTATTGACTATTATCACTCAATCTAAATATTTACTTTTATTTGCTTTAAAAATATCCCTCATGTGATTTTTGCCTTTGATTTATGTATATTTTTGAGTGTTAATAAAATTGCTTAACATGGACAAATTGTGATGCCTTTTTACTATTTTGACTTGATGCATTTAAAATTAAAACAATCTAACGGAATCCTTATTTTAAGATCCTTGACTTAGTTTCTTTGTTCAGTTAAATACTTTATATAAAGCTGAGAAACCACTTTTAAGGGCCTATAGCATCTAAACTAGTTTGAATGAAAGTAAAAAGAAATCAAAAATAGTTTATTTGCATAGAAAATATTAGAAGGACTCAATTACAGCTTCAAGTTTTCTTAATTATCTTAAGTATCATATTTATAAGGGGCCCAAAATTCGGCAAATCCATGATTTTGGAATGAAAAGATCTAGAAAAATATTCTAATCCCACACAGAAGTTTATCCACAGAACAAAACTTCTGTAGCATGATCTTCAGACATGTAAAAATATGATCCTGCAGGGAACAAGGATGATAAAACTATAAAAATTTGGCATTATCTTATAGAAATGAGATATTTTACTAGCCAGTGACAAGATCTGTTTTCTATTGCTTCATTATCAATTATTGTTAAAATAAAAATAAAATCAGGGATGACCATTTACAATCTCTGTAAAAATGCCTGGATGTAGCCAGCAGAATCTTGTCTACCGCTAATATTATCACTGGCAACACTCAGTTCTTGATAATGACTGAGGTGGCTGAATGTACTCGAACAAAGCAGAACAAAGTTGAACTTCAGTTTATCTACAATTTTGATCTAAAATTTTGATTTACAATTTTGATACAACATTTTATTCCAAAATTTAAAAATTTCAATAAATAATGAAGTAGATAAACCTTGGTTGAATTTAATAAAACTTACACACACACACACACATATATATATATATATATATATATATATATATATAGGATTATATATATATATATATATATATATATACACTTCACCCTAAAAAATGTATACACATTTCATGAAAGAAAAAACTTGTATAGATATTGTAATACAGTGTAACCTGGATATAAGAGACCCGGATATAAGAGAAACCCGGATATAAGAGAAATTTTCTCTGGTCCCAAATTAGATCCTGTGTTAATGTATATAAAATAGACCAAACCCGGATATAAGAGAAACCCGGATATAAGAAACTTCTTCTTCGGTCCCCACAACTCTCTTATATCTGGGTTACACTGTACTAAATGTATTCAGACATCACAAGATTAATACAAGTTACATTTGGACTCTTCAATCACAAGGGATACTCAAAATGGTGGCATTTAGTTTGCAGGCATTTATTAGTGTGACAAACTACAGCTTAGACAACATTCACCAACGTGTCCAGTGAGATTGCTGCACATGAATTTTCAATTTCTTGTTGGTTGATTGGTTAGTGGCATATCAACCTCTATGAGTTATTTAATGTTGAAATCTAAATATTTTGAATACAACTGTATGCCTTCAACTACAAATAAAATGTATTGTTGGTAATTTTACTATAAATAGGTATTGTTGGTAATTTCAATACAAATAGGTATTATGGGTAATTTTTTATATAAAAATGTATTGGTGATATTTTTACTCTGAAAATGTATTTTTGTATATTCATAATGTTTGAGGATTCACTATTTGCTCATATATGGGGTCCTAACAGGTGCTATCACACTTGGTCAGGGTGAGAACAATAGCAATTAAAAGGTGGTTCCACACTTTGCAAAACCTCAAATCTCCTGATTAGAGGCCTTGTTGACAGATGTAGTTCTTTTTGAAGGGGCACCAATATAATGCCATCTGTCAAGAAAATATTGTATTATATTAAACATTGTTACTGCAATTTGATTAAAATACAAAAGACAAGGTTTTCCTTTCCTGAAGTGTGTAAAAATTTTTTGTGGACTATACATACATATGTCTGTGTGAGAAAACATTATTCTGCTACACAATCCAACATTGAATACAGTGACCAATTGCATACGTATGTACACAACAACACCCAGTCTCACACTGTTCATATATGTTTATGTTTGTGTGAGTTGCAATGTGTCAACGTGCATGTATGTATGTCTGCATACATATGAGTGAGATTCTGACGACAATTTTTCCTCCCATACTATAAAAATACCAATATATGCAACCATAAATAAATCCAAAATTTAAAAATTAATCAGTTTGTCTGAAGATCAAAAACAGCGTGAAACTCAGGGTCACAAACTCACATCAAAGCAACTAATATATCATATAATATATATATATATAATATAATGTATCAGGATACAGCCACCTAACCTCACCTGCGATAGCCATAACGTAATCTATTATTTATTCTGCAACTTATGTCCTAATAGTGGATATATTGGTGAGTCTGGAAATAATTTTAGATTTCATTTCAATAACCATAAACAAACAATACGTCAAAACAACCCTTATTCCCCCATAGCTAAACACTACAATCAATCAGGACACACATTAGAAAACTGCAAATGTTTATTGATAGATTCCAATTTTACTTCCACATTCACACGCAGAAAAAAAGAAATATATTGGATTTTAAAATTAAATACACATAAACTAGGGTTGAATAGGGACTTAGGTGTTTTAAATCTTTATAAATATTTCAATAGTTAAGCAATTTTTTTAGATATAGTAAAAAATTTTTTTAAACAACATTTAAAATATTTATGACAGTTAGATTTAAGTTAGGAATATCTGAACAGTGACGTTCCATATCGCGTGACGTCCGCGTCTTTAAAGGACGCTACTTGCTAACAAACAGTAATTTTAATTTATTTGTAACAAACAGTTATTTCTGATGAAAAATTGAGGACAATTTGAAATATCAAATATATATATAAATAAATAAATACTTTCATAAAATAAAACATTATTATTTTTTAATTTGAAACTTTTTCTATATATACATATTAAGAAAGTATATGTGGCTTCTCATTATGCTATATATATATATATATACACACACACACACACATATATATATATATATATAATATGTATATATATATATATATATATATATATATATATATATATATATATATATATATATATATATGTATATATAAATTCTATAAATATTTTATACATATGCAGTGCTTATTGGAAAGAGCTCAATATCAGTGATAGAGTTAACAAATTTAATTGAATGGATGTGAGTTATTGACCCTGGGTTTCACGCTTACATGCTTCTCAGACAAACAAAGGTTTGTTTGAGGATTGCATAACATAGGGTCATAAGCTCATATACATTCAAGTAAAATAAATACATATATATATATATATATATATATATATATATATATATATATATATATATATATATATATATATTCAAGCAGTAGACTATATTAGGTCATTTTGTGGTTCAGTAAAGAAATTACTTTATTTTATTTTGTAATCTTGCTGATTTAATAATTTGGATGTAAATTACATTAATTTTATGAATAGTGAATTTTATTGAAGAGGGCTTTATGGTTCTTATCAGAGTTTAAAGAGGCCCAAGAGAGATATAATTAGTTTGAAAATGAATTCAATGTAATGAATAAAGGAAATCAATCATTGTTGAAAGAATCACATTGAAGATGTAAAGATCAGTTTCAAGTGAAAGAAACAAAACTGAAAATTTGAAAGACTTTTACAGGGAGATTTTTGGCATAAACACCTACTTGATATATATATATATATATATATATATATATATATATATATATATATTAATAGTAGTTATGCTCTTATAATTATAAGAAATTATATTCGTTTGGAAAACCTTTGGTGTCTTGATTTGCAAATAATCAAACCAATACCAAAGGAAAAAAAAAGATATAAAAAAGGAAAGAGCCAAGAACATGTACGTTAGCTGAAAATAATCGTCTAACATGCATGTCTAAAGTTCAAAGAAAAAAGCCCCGATACGAGTAAGCAAAATAACTAAATAAAGTGCTCAATACAGTAAGTAGAGCAGACCTAAAAACCATGTGACCCCAAAAAAAACAAAAAAAACGTGTTCACATGGTTATGATATTTTGTTTATTGACTATATGTATTCCATTCTTTTGTTACCTTTTTAGCCAGCCTTCCCTGACGATCTGCTTAGGTGAATGTCAATTGACATTACATTTGAATAGTTGGAGATTATATCAGGGAAACTGGAATAGGGAAGGGAGTTCCACAGGCGAGATGTGTGAAACATGAAGCTGTTGGAGTAGAAGAGATGGCTACATTTAGTAGTTTCGACAGTGAAAGGGTGAAAGCAGGATGCCAGCCTCGTAGGGCACTTGAATTCATGAAGTCTGGGAACCAGCGAATGCAGCTCCTTGGAGCAATTACCATTAAAGTATTTGTAAAAAGATAGAGAGAAGCGACGGTGCATCTGTGAGAGAGTGACTGTAGACAAGATGCCAGAACAGGGCCAATTATATTGCATATCCACCTCTGGAGCTTATCAAGAACCCTGAAGCAAACAGAAGGGGCTCCAGACCATATATGGCAGCAATACTCCATGCAAGGGTGAATTGTTGATTTGTAGATCTGAAGGATTGATTCCGGGGAGAAAAATTTCCTGGTGCAGCACAGGGAGCCAACTTTCCTTGCAGTGGATGAAGCAATTGACTCAATGTATTTGTTCCATCTCAGGTCAGCAGACAAGGTGAGACTGAGCAGCTGCAGAGAGGTGCTCTCGAGAAGTTGAGCATCAGACATTCTAATGGAGAGCAGGGAAGGATCTCTGTGGTGATTAATAGAGAGCAGTTTTGTTTTTGAAGCATTAAAGTTGACCAGCCAATTCCTGTCCCAGTTCACAACTGATTTGAGGTCCTTTTCGAGATGCATGGCCAGATTAGTTTTGTTATTGACACTAGATTTGTTTTTGAGGCAGGAGTAAATTGTGGTGTCATCCATGTAGATGCCAACTTGGGAATATATGGCGTCAGGAAGGTCATTTATGTAGATAAGGAATAGAGTGAGGCCTAGGATGGCGTCTTGAGGAACACCTGCGTTCGTAGAATAGGAACTGGAGGAGAATCCATTGAGAACGACCTTCAATTCACAGTTTGACAGGAATGATTGTATTAGGTCAAACAATCGACCTGTAATGCCATAACCCTGGAGCTTGCGAAGAAGGCTAGCATGAAAATTTCCAAGCAAAGCATTCAGCCTTTTTGGCAGAGGAGGTCAGGACTTTGAACTGATTGAACAAATGAGGTATAGAGGGTTTGCAATTGTTCAATACGCTCTTGCAGAGATGCCAATAATCTTTGGAGCCAAATTTGCAAGATGCAATATGCTCCTTCATCCGAGCAGCAAATAGTGACTTAGTATCGTTGAGGACACGACTTGACCCTATATTTCCTTGAGGGGATGAAAGTGTCGATTCAAGCTTTAACCCAGGATGAGACCTCAAGCGCACATTCTTGGACAGGGAACGTAAAGACAGCATCCCAGGGGACATCGCGGAGGAAATCACAGAACAAGTCCCAGTCAGTTCGTTGATAGTAGAACAAAGTTCTAGTGGTAGGAGGTTCTTTGCAAGGGGTAGAGTTGAAGGAGATGTTAACAGATAATACAGCATGATTGGAGTTACCAAGAGGGCAGAGTTGCGTGGTACTACATGACTCAGGGATATATATATATGTTAAACAAAATTATCAGGCCACCTGATGATTGCATTTAAGCTGAAACAGACTGTCTCTGTTGGGTGTTGACTTCAATGTCCACTTTCCTAATTATATAGGCTCTATCCTTGATATTGAGCACTTTTACACATAAATATAGCAATCTTTAAAACTATATTTTTATCAAATATATATATATATATATATATATATATATATATATAAATGAGAAAGATTGTCCATATTATATATATATATATATATATATATATATAGATAATATTAGTGGAAAATATACATAATGTATACATGGGGCATATGTATGCGTGTATATGTGTGTATATGAATATAGATGAATATGTGTATGTGTGGATATGTGAATATATTTTTAGGTTTTTATATATATATATATATATATATATATATATTTATATATATATATATATATATATATATGTGTATGTGTGTATGTATGTGCATGTGTATGTACACGTATGTCTGGGTGTGTGTGTGTGAGTACATGCCTAAGTGTATGTACCTACTTGTATAGGTTTTTTTTTGTGTGTATTAGTATGTGTTTTTGAACATAGAAATATTTGGTCCTTCTTAAAAATGAGACAATCGTTATATTCATCTTCATATATTTATATTTGATTTATAACCTGTAGTCTATACTAATTTTCCCAATTACAAAGCGCCCTTTAAGTAAACACAATTTTATTTTTCCTTCGTCCCATCTCTCCCACCCACCCTTTTTTTTTTTTTTTTTTTTTTTTTTCCTTCCTATCCGAATTGTCTGTGGTGTGTATATGTCACCACGAAATGTATCTTTATGTATTAGACATTCGTCGACTTTCTTTCTCTCCTCTCTTTTAAATCCACCCACCCACATCTCCAAAAATCTCTCTCTGTTAAGGTTTCATGTCCTCCTCCTCATACTTACACTTTCTCTAAATTCTGTTTTGATTTCCGGAGTTGTTTTTTTGTTTTCATTTTGAATTTGTAGGTCTGATGATTTGGATCGTATTTACGATTCAATGGAATAAATTATGACCATGGAATATTAGTGTTTAAGCCTTTTTATTATATATATATATATATATATATATACAAAATATATAATTGGTATATACGGAATGAATTCCAATAACCAACAATTACTATTCTTAAAAGAGTGCTCAATACAAAGTAGAGCAGATATAATTATTTTTTATAAAAAAAATTATAACATAAGTATGTTATAAAATCACTACAAAAATAGCCATTTTGTTTCAACACATTCTGTGTCTTATCAAGTGATGTTTTTTTTTATTTTTTATTTTTTATTTTCAACATCATCACTTGATAAGACACAGAGTGTGTTGAAACAAAATGGTTATTTTGTAGTGATTTTATAACATACTTATGTTATAATTTTTTTTAAAAATAAATATATATATATATATATATATATATATATATTCAAGTATAGGATTGGTGTATATGGAATAAATTCCAATAACCAACAAATACTATTCTTTAAAAAGAGTAATAATACAAGTAGAGCAAATATAATTATTTATTTGGAAATTATAACATAAATATATTATAAAATCACTACAAAAATAGTCATTTCGTTTCATCACTTCTGGATGTCCTATCAAATGATGGTGTTGTTGAAACAAAATGGCTATTTTTGTAGTGATTTTATAACATATTTATGTTATAATTTTTGGAATGAATAATTATATATATATATATATATATGAAGGCTCTATTAAAAATAAATAAATAAATAGATAAATAAAAAAATTAAGAAACAAAAAATAAAAATAAATAAAAACAAGCAAAATAATTTAACCCAAATAAATAAATAAACGACTTCCGGTAAAATAACTGCCATAATAGACCACCCACAATGCACCACTGATCTGTATATATATAAATAGCAGAGAAAAATAACAGCACACGTGGCCTGACGATTGCATATAGCATGAATCAGACTGTCGCCTCTAAGTGTTGACTTCTATGTTCACTTTTATATTTATATATATATATATTTATATATATATATATATTATGTTTATTTTAATACCTATACTCGTCTGGTATAAAAAAAAAACGGATAATACATTTTGTAAATAAAAATATATTCAAACAATCTGGTATCTGGGGAAAAAATTTTGAAAGAAAAGAAAAGACTTGATAGGAATTGATAATTTTCAAACAACATCAAAGTGGGAAACAAAGTTGGATTTGTTTTTCCAGCCCACTCAGGTGGCTCATGAAACAACAACTTTCTCCCACCAGCACACCATTATCGCCCCCTCTCAAGCACCACCACTGCTTTGGAGGAGTTCCATGGCTTCCAGTTATTACTGCTGTGAGGCCTCACTATATGATCACGGTCACTTTACGGCAATATTAGACCATCACAGCAATGTTTAAAGTAAGTTTAGGTAAACTTTAAAAACTTTTCAAAATTTATTTAAAGGTATATAGTAACTTAAAAATAAAATACACATACATATATACTGTACTTACATTTATTTACAATAATTTTGTACTGTACTGAGCCATGGAAAAAAGTGCTTCAAATTAGCTGACAAACAGCTTTAATGGACAACCCTTCCCAATATTAATCCGTTAAATTGAGGTTTCACTGTGCGTGCGTATAATAATGGTTGGTTACTCATTTCCAAGTACACCGGTCTGTGATGACAGCTAGCCAATCACTGTTGTAGACAACTGTTCAAGCAGTTACTTCAACAATGACAAAGCCCACCAATGGTTATACTGCAACTATACTGAGCAGACATTAGTTACAATTTCTGGGAGGGAGTATATACTCTGGTATGATCAACAATTTGAACAAGACCAGTATGTCTATACAATGACTTGTATATATTGTTTTTGTTCTCTTAACTAATTACTTTGATTAGTGTACATTTTATGTGAAGGATTTTTACCTTTTGAGTTAACATTAAATTGGATTTTAATTAATAAATTTTATTTTATTCAATTATTGTATTCCTTTTGAATATTGTATTTAATAAAAAAAAAAACCTTTTTGTAAGATTTCTTTTTCTTTTAAATTATCTGAAAAGTTACATAAATTTTGAAGAGATAACTGGGAAATGTAGAAAAAGTTTTTTCTCTCATTAGAATTAGTTTTGTTCTCCATGAAAATAGCTGGAGACAATTTTATGTTCAAATATTGTGTCCTGCATAAAAAAGAAGCAAGCTTTTTTTAATTCAATTTTTATTTGTTTTTGAATCAAAATCTAATTTTGTGTGTTTGGGATACTTTTCTTGAGACTAAAATTTCAACTTGGAAATATTCAGAAGGAATGAATTTTGAAAATGATTTTTAATTTTTACATCATCTTAAATATTGTGCTGTAAGCAAATTTAATTTAAATCAATTTATCTCCTTGTAGTTATTCCCTGTGTAATAAAGTTTTTCTTTCTTTTTTTATCTCCAATAGACTTTTTGTTGGTAATAAAAGTTAAATCTCATTACTCATTCTACAAGACATTTTTAAAAAAAATTCTTTACATTGTTTTTGTATGAAATAAAATCGATAAATTATCCAAAATTTTTATTTTTAAATTAATCTTTATAAATTACTAATCTTAAATTAATCTATATAAAAGTTCTTCAAATTTTTTATAAGTGGGTTTACCAAAAGTTCTCAACCTAAACCATTTCCCAAAATTTAACCAAATAATCAAACATCCTTTTTATTCTTCGTGAAAGAAGTGTTTTTTTTGGTTAGGCCAAGTACTTTTCAGTATTCCTTGTAACATGATTTTTATAATACTTTTAAATAGTTTCTAAATAAATCCTCCATCTGTTTTCAATAATTAACTTATGAGTTAACCATCAATTCAGGATTATTTTTTTATTTCATATATTCTTGTCTATGCGATTTCATCACATATAATTGCAGCAGTCTTTTCAACAAAAAAAAGAATGTGAAAAGAACCCAAACCTCATAAAAACCTAAATTACATAAATATAAAATGTTTTTGCAGAGTATTATTATAAATTTTATAATTATAATCATAAACTATTATAAATTTTATTTTCATTATTAATGTTTTCAGTGTCAAATTGTTATTAATGAAACTGTAAGTTCATTAGAAAGTGTTTTCAGAAATATGAAATAAAATATTACCAGAATATTTTAGAAGAATGTGTTTTAATATTAGAATATATTAGAATAATGTATTTAAGGTAGGGTTTTCAATTGATTGAATAAAGATTGATTTCCTCTTGTCGATAAGCTTTTTGTATTTTGTAATGAATCTGGGAAGAGTTTTGATTTCAAATTCAATTGTATCTTTACTCAGGTCTCTATTTTATAAAATATGAAATAAATTGATTTAAAAAATGTTTTTTAATCTTACTAAAGTGAAGAAATTTTATTGTAACATTTAGTGGTAATATTATAAGGTGGGGTGCTGAAAAGTACAACCCAGGGCCCAGATCTGTCCAAATGCCGTTTTTTTTTTTTTTTTGGTGGGGGTAGTAAATTGACTTCATGTTATGACCTAGAACATTTCAGCACCCACCGATCGTTATTTGGCTTGTTTAGCTAAAACACAATGTTTAGATTTAATGGCAAATAATTTACTAGACTTTGTCATAAAAAAGCCAGTAATAGACACATTTATACATATGAATTTTCTAGACACAGCATTATTAACATTATATATATATATATATATATATATATATATATCTGTGTGTGTGTGTGTATACATACATGCAGATAAACCAGGTAATGTTTCAAAACTCTCTGAACTAGTAAGATTTAACTAGTAAAACTCGCAAATATTTTAACTTGAACTTTCTTTTTTATAGTATTAAATAAATTCCAAGGTTGCATGAGTGCACATTCAATGCCAATTTTTTCTCATATTAATTATATTTGACATCTTTTTCTTTTTTTTTAGTATTAAATAAACTCCAAGCTATCATGTGTGCATGTTCGATGTCAATTCTTTTTCATATTAGATATATTTGACTTTTTCTCTTTTTTTTACTATTAAATAAATTCCTAGGTTTCATGAGTGCATGTGCAATGTCAGTTGTTTCTCATACTAAATAAATTTGAATTCTTTTTTCTCTTTATGTCATAATTACAAACTTGTTGATGTCATCTTCATTAATAATAATAGCAATAAATCTGACATAATTAATGCCTTATTTAAAAGATATTTTTAATTCTCTTTTTACTGTTATGAATTAATCTAACATTAAAAATTAGTCTGTTCATTTTTTATAAAAAAGACAGTGTTATCTTTCAATATCATGCTGGTCTAATATCTGAAATTTATTTATTTTTAAACAATTTTGTTTACATAAAAATTTTCCCCAAATTTTCAATGCTATTATAATAATCAAATAAATTTTTTTATATACACTTTGAGTGTTTTATTTTGTGTTTTTGTGCCAATTTCTAAAAAAGCTTACTGACCATTATTTAAGCAAGAATAGGCTGCTGACTAAATTACATTTCTTATTTAAACATTTTAAGGATTTAGAATTAAAATTCAATATAAGCATTTAATCTTTTAAAAGTATATGATATGCACTGGTAAATATCATATATAAGATCTGTCTGGAAAGTATCCATTTGTTTAGGATATTTAGAAAATTTGTGCATCCTTGATGTAATTATCCATTCAATTAGTGGGGACTTTACTGTGCATCCATGAACAGACACTTTCCCATTGGGTTACTCAGCAGTAAGACACCACTGTGTGAGGTTGCATGTTTTACAACCAAAGGAATTATTTTGAATGAATGAGAAGGCTTTTGGGGAGGATTCAATGAGTGCGGCCCAGATAAAATTTTGTACTGATGTTGAAAGTGATTCAAATTTTAGAAGGCCTTCAAAAGACAGAAAACCTGAAAATGATGAATGTGTGCAATGAAAGGACATAGAGAATTAGAAGAAAAACTGATGATACCCTTAACTGTCCAGATTCACTTGATTGTCCAGACATGTTGAATATATATATATATATATATATATATATATTGTCATCCACAGACAGACTGTTTCACTGGATCACAGCCCTTCAGTGTGGCTAGATGTTCGATTGCTTTGAGCTGCAATTGAAATCTGACCAATTTGGTATCAGTCAGAGATTCTACTAGACTATCATCACATGGCAGAGAGGAAGGGAAATTTTAACATTTTCTATGCAAAATACGTCAGCTACCTGGAGAGCTCAATTCAATTTGGTTGAAGAGCAATGTGTTCATAGTGATATGAGTAAATATATATATATATATATATATATATATATATATATATATATATAGATAGATAGATAGATAGATAGATAAACCTAGTGAGCCAGATAAACCTACCCAGGTTTCACCTAAGCGGATCGTCAGGGAAAATTGGCTAAAGAGGCAAAAGAGAAACAGCATATTTATAGGCGATAATCAGAATCATACCACGTGACCAAAGTAAAAGAAAAACAAGAAAAAAACACAAGAAAAACAACACTGGGGTGGGGAATAAAGATTTATTCAAACGACTAAAAGGGGAGGAGATATTTAAAAAAACACGAACAATAAAGGTGGAATGACAATACAAACAGGGGAGATTGGATCTAATTCAATAACCAAGATTTTCTATGCCTACTTATGTTAAGAATCTCGGTTTTGGAGTTTAATATATCGTTAGGTTGATTATATAAAGCTATGGCTAATTTCTCCTCTGTACATAGCTTACAAAATTTTTGGCCTGCTTTATATTTGGAACATTTTTTTAATATTTCCCATTTAAGGATGGGGTCTTTATTGTTTTCTTGTCTAGTTTTCCATACATAGGTGGATAGCATGGCACTATGTTTAGTTTTTTCTTTTTTAAAACTACTCGTGTGATTATAATATCTTTCTTTAAAAATATCCTGAGTAGCTCCTATGTATACTTTAGGGTGAGTATCCTCCATATCCTTATAAATTTTTGCCAGGTAAACCACGCATTCTTGTTGACATTTTCCCTGTAGGGGGCAGATATTTTTGTTCCTACAATTACAACTAGAAGGGCTATTGCATGGATTATCCCTAGTTTTTTTCTTATTCAATCCACTAATTAAGGTCCCTACATTAGGCATGCAACAGTAACTAAGTTTAAGTTTTACATTATTTTTATTGGATATTTTATGCAACTCAGTTAAAAAATATTTGGCCAATTTTTGATTTTACCACCAAATTAAAAGGAGGGTTAAACCACAAAATATTTCTCTGCCTATTTTTACGTTTATTCTGTGTTCTGTTATAACTGTTTATGTCAGTTAGTTGTTTACTCGTGTTGGGTTTTTTTCTTTGGGCTTTAAACCTGTATCTGTGTGATTTTTTTCGACAGACTTTCATGTTTCTAGCTCTTTCTTTTTTTAAAACCTTTTTTTCCTTCGAGATTGATTTGATTATTGGCAAATCAAAAATTCGAAGGTTTTTCGAAATGAGTATAGTTACCTCTCTCTCTCTCTCTCTATATATATATATATATATATATTGTCATCCACATGAGTGCCTATGGGTATAAAATCTTTGTTTCCATTCCTCCATGGAAATTCCAGCATAAACATTATAATTATAATTATATTTTCTTTCAGGGAAAGGATCGCTTGATATATAAACCAGGTAGATTTTCATTTGCCCTCTACTGGACAATTCTCTTTAGATCTACAACTACAGGAGGGTTCAATACAAGGTTTGTTATTTGTCCAATAGAAATTTCGTAAAATATGTTTATTGTGTTAATAATAACTATATTTTAAGAAATAAACTATTCCCCATATGAGGTAATTTGGGATTTTATTGTTTATTAATCTTATATGTACATATATATGAACACAAAAGAGACGTTGTACAGAATAACACAGTGAATGTAATAGTTGCTTACCGTAATAAGACTGACCACAATTTTGATATAAAAAATGCTTCTCTGGGGGTGATTCACTAAGGCAACAATGCCTGGAGAGTGCCTTGATGGCTAGATCATCTACAGTAAATTTGTGCTCAGGCTCTTACAGCATTTCACTATTCCCAGCAGATCTTCTTTTGCCATTGTGTGTGTTATCTAATAACAAAAATGATAGAAACAAAAAGAAATTAAATCTAAATGATATCAAAACACTTGAAAAAAAATTGAAAAATAATTGAAAATTTAGAATTCCCAGCATCTCTCATTTATGCACATGGGTAGTTGCACCAATGTAAACAAATTTAGTCCAATGAAGTCCTAAAGGAAGAAATACATCACACAAAACTTTTTCCACTTTGTCATACATCTTTCTCCCAAAATTGTTCTTCATATATAAAAATGTATATATTGTTATCCTATAATATATATATATATATATATATATATATATATATTGAATTAAGGAATTTCTTAAATTTTAAATCTGACATATTTTTGTTACTTCATAATTTTTAATGAACACCCATATTTGAGTAGAAACTCCATTTATTTTAAACAGTATTTATTTCATCTACTAGTCTGCATACTTGAGAAAACTTAAATAAAATGTGCCCTCCAGTAGGATTTGAACCTGCATCTTCCTTTGCAGGAAGAATCACCACCTGATCTGACATGTTTTGACTACAGCCTCATAACCAAGCAAGAGTCTATTTTGCATTTAAAGCACACTTTAGCATATATATAATAGTGAACAGTGTGTGGTGATGCAAAATAACAGAGCTAAAATTTATACTACTAATAAATATATATTTGTTCCTCACAGTTTGTACTAAATAGTGAAGAACAAAAGGTTATTATTAGTAATAAATATATATATATATATATATATATATATATATATATATATATATATATATATATATATATATATATATATATATATATATATATATATATATATATGTAGTATATATGTATAAATTTGTATTTGGTACAATTCCTTTTATACAAGTTTCATTAAATACGACTGACAAGTTACTGCGATTAAGTTTTTATGTAATTTTTCTTGTGTTCATATAATTTTTTCATTTCAGGACATAAAGTATGTTAGAATTGTCCAAATGTTCTGTATGATGGAGTTCTTTTGGCTATTCTTTTAGCCATTATCAAGGATGATTTTTATTTTGAACTGTATATATTACATTCAGTTAAAAATAAAATAAATAAACTTAATTGCAGTGCCTTGCTTAAGTCTCTTTACATTTAATATATAATTTATATATATATATATATATATATATATGACTTTTAAAAAAATCTGAATGAGTAAATGTGCTTTAATTCAAATTGAACTTGGCCTGACAGTGAAACTCGCTGTAGCTGAATGGTCAAAGCATGCAGGATCAAATAGCAGTTTCTCCTGGGTTTCAAGTGCACCAGCAAGTAGATGAAATAAACTCTCTTTAAAAAAAACATAGCATCTACTTAAATACGGATATCTAATAAAAATAACTTTTGAAGTAATACACATGTGTGTGTGTTTATGACACTGGATCAAATCTAATGATCTGATATTACAAACTAGAAGTTGTCTGAAAGGCTTAAGCTCTGCAGCTTGACAGTCAGGAGGAATTGCAGTGAACAATCCTTTAGAAAATACTCTTTAAAAGCATACTTCAGCTTTTAATTACATACCATTTACAGTATAATATCTAAACATATATACATTTATAAACATATAGTTAATGTTTGCAGACATTCACACAAAAGAAACATGAACATCTACATAGTTGATTTGTACAGAAATCCTATATATAAACAATATTGGCATATGCACATCTACACGTTTATACATGCAAGAATTTTTAGAGTCATCAAGACGCACACACAGGCACATAAAGAAAAGACATATTAAGACCAACATTCAAAACTAAAGCATTATCCATCCACTCATCCTAAACAAGGGCAAGTTATTGTGCAAGCTTCATGGAAGCATTGGATGCTAACAGGACAAAGCAGTTGGGCCATTAATAGCAGCAGTAGTTGAGGCAGTAATAGCAGCAGTAACAGCCACATTAGCTTTTCCAAGAAGATTGTACAAAGAAGATTGGTAAGAGGAAGAAAAAGAATAAAAAGAAAAAAAGGCAAGAGAAAAGAAGTGGAAAATAAGAGAAAGATTAAGAAACAAATTGGAAAAGAAGAAGACAGAAATAAAATGTGAGTGAGAACAATTGGGAGAAAAAAAAGAGAGAAAAAAGAAGAATAAGGATTGATTTTGAGGAGGAGGAGGAAAGAAATAAATAGAAATGAAAAGAAAATAAGGAGAAAGATAAGAGAAAAAAGTAGATGGACATTGAGGAGGAAGAGAGTACTAAATAAAAGGCCAGGAGAAAAGAATAAGGAGAAATATAAAAGGATAAAGAAAAGAAGCAGATAGAAATAGAGGAGGAGAAGGAGGAGGAGGGGGAGGAGGAGAAGGAGGAGAAGGAGGAGGAGGAAAAATTGAAAAATGAGAAGAAGAAGAAGAAAATAAAGAGAAAGATAAGAAAAGAATCAGATATAAATTGAGAAGGAGGAGAAAAATAAATAGGAAATGAGAAGATGGAAATAAAGAGAAAAATAAGAAAAGAAACAGATGAAAATTGAGGAGAGGGAGAGAAAAGAGAAAATGATGACAAGAGAATTGGGAGAAAAATGATAAGAGAAGGATGACGTATTTTAGGAAGAGAGAAATAAATAGAAAGCAATGAGAGGAAAATAAGGAAAAAGATTAAATACAAAAGAGGGAAACATTTGAGGGGAAGTAGGAGTAGATGAAAAGAGGGGATGAAAAGTGGAGAATAAAGAGAAAGAGGGGAGGAGAAGGAAGCGAATGTAAGGAGGGGAAAATAGGGAAAAGAGAAATGAGTAGTAGAGGATGAAGAGGGAGGAAAATGATATTTAGTGGTTGAGAAAGAGGAGGAGAAATTTGAATAAAAAAGGAGTAGTTGGAGTAAAGGAGAAGAGGAAGAGGTACATTAGAGGAACAGAGAAAGAAAATGAGGAAGAAGGTGTAGAAATAAACATAAATAAACAGAGAGGTTGGAGTAAAAGAAAGAGTATTACTGGAAGTAAGAGGATATAATGTAGGTAAAGACAGAGTGTGTGCAGAAACTGACAAATAAAAGTAAGAGGTGGTAAAACAGAGGTAGTTGGATGAAAAGAGAAATTAGAGGGTGGAATTAAAAAAGAAAGAAAAAGAAAGATAAAAACGAATATGGAAGATGAGAAGAATTTTTAAGAATAAAAGCTTGTCTGCTTCTGAGTAAAATGAGATAATGAGTAATTGTGTTTGATATCTGTGTCACTCATTCATAGCACATCAGAAAATGTTGTCTGCTGATTCTCTCAATCACTTTTCACTCTTATAATTTCTTCATTTCTCTTTTTACTCTTCCAAATTTGCCATCTTTTTTCTTTTGTTTCTATATTCTTGTGTCTGTTGTTTTTCATCTTTCTTTATTTAGATCAATAATTCTGTGACCTGGCAAAGTTATTAGTTGAATTTTGATCTGGAATTTTCACTGTATAAAGTTTGATCTTTCTGGTCTATGGAGGAGTGTTGACAAGAAAGAAATAACTGTGAAAAATAAATATTTGTTATGTAAAATAAATGTTTTTTCATCTTTAATATACAGATATATAGACAAACCTGGGTATATTGCTTTGTTGATATTCTTTTTTTATTCTTTTTTGTCATTATCTTGAAAATTATTTCAGATTTCTCCCTCTTTATATTTATGTTTTATTTCTAGTCTCTGCCTGTTTGTTATCAGTTTTATATTCAACTGTATTTGTTTTATTTTCCTTGTTATAAATATTTTTTTCCTTTTTCTTTTAAGTCATCTTTTTTCTCATTTAATTTGCTCTTTCAGTTTTTGCTCTTTCTTTTCTATTTTTCTTTATTTTTATTTTTCGGTTTTTCCTCTTTTTTTTCCTTTCCTTTCTTTTTATTTTTGTTTCTTATTTCTTGTTTTTCATCTTTTCTTTTCTTTACTTTCTTTTTATCTTAATTTTTCTGTTTTTCATCTTTTCTTTCCTTTCTCTTTATTTTTGTTTATTTTTCTATTTTTCATCTTTTCTTTCTATTTTTGTTTATTTTTCATTTTTTTGATTTTTTCATCTTCCCTATCTTTTTTTTCTTTTCCATCTTCCTTTTCCTTTCTTTTTACTTTTGTTTATTCTTTCTTTTCTATTTTTCATTTCTCCTTTGTTTTCTTTTTTGTTTAATCTCTTTCAGTTTTTCTTTCTTTTTCGTTTTATTAGTTCCTTTTCTACTTTTCATCTTTTTCCTTTCTTTTCATTTTGGTTTTTCCTTTTTTTTCCAATTGTTTTTATTTTAGTTTATTCTTTTTCCAATTTTCCATCATTTTCTTTCTTTTAATTTTTTTTATTTTTCTATATTTTGTTAGTTCATTTTTATCTTTTCTTTCTCTTTTTGTTTCTTTTTATTTTTTCATCTTTTATTTTCTTTCTTTTGATTTCTGCTTATTCTTTCTTTTTCTTTTTTTTATCTTATCTGTTGTTTTTATTTTTGTTTATTTTCTTCAAATTTTCATTCTTTCTTTTCAGTTTTGTTTATTCCTTCTTTATCTATTTTTCGTTCTTTCTTCTTTTGTTTTCATTTTTTATTTCCCTATTTTCATCTCTACTTTGCTTTTATTTTTATTAAATATTTCTTCATAATATTTTCTTTTTAGCTTCATATTTTCCTTTATACCTTTTAATTTCTTACTGATTTAAAAAAAAATATCTGCTTAGTTTCATTTCATCCTCTATTGCTATTTCCATGCCAAATGTTTAGATGTCCTCCATTCTTTAGTTTCCCCAGTTCTGACCTTTCCAGCTGGGACATAAATTGCTACTTCCACAGAGTCAAATCATCCTCATTTTCCCCATGTTCTAAATTTAAGAACGTTCTGATCAGCTTTTCCCCAAGAACTGCCACTTTCTGAAACAAACACCCACAGGATTGCTTCTCTAAACACTAAGATTATATTCTCAACAAGAAATCATCATTTTTCTTCTTTACCCTCATAATTTTCATTTCTTTCCACATTCTCTTCTATTCATTAGCAATAAAGAAAAGAGTAATGTAATATCAATCCTCTTATATGCCAGTGAATGCTGGACAATTTCCACTCAGATGCAAAGGAAGTTTGAGATAACAAAGATATGGATCCACTGAAGAATACTGAGAATACTATGGACAGAGCATTTGAGCAGCGAGGAAGTTGTAAGAAAAATGAAGACAAAAAAGATGCTTATACTTAGAATCAGAAAGTGTCAATTGAAATTTATCATGAGAAAAGAGTGCTTGGAGAATTTAACATTCATAGGGCATATTGAAGGCAAGAATGATGGACAAAAACAGCCAGTGACCTACATTTTTAATCAAATCACCCCAAGCAAGGCAATTATGCCACTAAGACACAAGAGGCTACTGGGAGTCAAAGAGAATGAAAAGACTTTAGAAAGAACCAGAAACCTAATCCTAAACAGGAAATAAGTTTATATAAATAAATAGCACTGTTAGGGATAGTAATTGAACAAACATTACTTAGTGCTACAAAGGATAGGAAGTTCAGGAGAACCATTATCACCCATGGAAGGGACATAATGCATAAAAAAAGTATCAGCTGTAACAGTCCTTGAGTTTCCAAGGTAAAGAGTTGTCTATTTTATTAATTTTTCATGAGTCTTTCTTCCATCCAAACAACATAGAGATAGAGGAAAGAATATAGCTGTTGTAACATACCTACAGGCAATATTCAGTATGTCCCCATTCCCATAAATATAGTAGTGAATACTGTATGTTGGTCTGCAATTGGAGATTCATTGTGGAATTCACTTGACTCACTTCTAACAATTAACTACTTTTTCTACGTGCCATTGGTGAATCTTATATGTGCTGTTCATATCCTAAGTATTATCATTCATTACCAACCTTCGTATGATTATCCTATTCAGTACAACAATAGCTATATGGCTAATTTGAATAACATCTTCTGGTGAAGTCTTTGTAGTCTAATAGGTAAAATGCTGTCATGGTAATTCAAGGCTCCCAGTGATATGAGATGCATGTTCAAATGTCATCAGAAGCTTATTCTTTATTTTTAAACCATGCCATAATAATAACCTGTGAATTGTGATGAAAAAAGTAGCAAAAATAAGATTAAATAAATACATGTCAAAAATGAATAATATGGATGATGATTCATCTTTAAAATTCAAAGCCTATTAAAATTTTTCTTAAATAACCTCATCAGATGAAGACTTTCATATAGATGTCATGCATGGTGCCAAAACCAGTTCAGAAATATCTAAACTGTCAGTTGTATACAACCGCTTTCTAAAATCAATGGTAAAAAAAGGCTTTGTGTGAATAAAGACTGAGGGTCTTGGCAAAGATCATCCTTCTTTGAACCTTGTGGACTGATGCTACAGAATCACAAAGAACTGTACCAAATAACAAAAACTGCATTACTTGAAGACTACCAAAAGCAGCAACAGCTAAAATGGAACTCAAAGAGAAAATAATAACATAATCAAGATGTTGACATTCCACACTACTTCAAATAAAAGGTTAGGAAGGAAACCCACATCAGTACTGGAAAAAGCAATAGCCCCTACTGGACTTGAGAAACCTGATTTCCTGGAAAAATTGTTTTAAGAGAAAGATTTAAATAATTTCAACCGACACCAGTACTGGCTGCTTGGTCAATGAATGCCAAATGTTTCCTTATAGTCTTTCTTACGTGTCTAAATCATTTCACTTCTTTCTCAAATCTTTAATTGTTTCCATCTCTTTGCAATTTTCTACGTAGTTGTTAGATCTCCAGTGATGTCAAAAAATATTTGGCATAGAAAATTATAAAAAGTAAAATTAATAGCTTATCCAAATATTGTTAATTAAAATTCAGTGATGTTCAAACTTCATGCCAGCAAAAAAAAACAGTGTGTCAAAAGGATGTTTTTCCTTTGACACTGCTATTATTTTAATTACCTTCAATCCTCAGCCATGTTTATTGTTTTAAAATAGGAATGATTATAATTCCAATAAAACCTAAACATATAAATATGAATTTATACATTTTCATTGTTCTTGAGAAGTGATAATCAAAATCTTCTAAAACTAATACAATATTTATCATTTACCAATTTATAAAGACAGAAATATGAAAGCCATTTTTTTTATTCTTGAATTTATAAACATTTACTAAATTATTAAAATATATGAACCAAATATAATAAAATGTTTTAATTTTAACTTTTAAATATACAAATAATATTGTAGGAATACTGCAAATAAACAATGAAAAATTGCTAAAGTCAACAATATTTTCTTGTTAAACAAATTGTGTATACATTTCAGTTATTTGGAGATTTAATGATTTAAGTCCGTGTTCCTCATCTAAATTCATTTTATATACAAGCAAGATAGATAGATAGATAGATTATTAAGAAACAGAGATAGATAGATAGATAGATAGATAGATAGATAGATAGATAGATAGATTATTAAGAAACAGAGATAGATAGATAGATAGATAGATAGATAGATAGATAGATAGATAGATAGATAGATAGATAGAGGGAGATTTAAACAGAGATAGATACTGAGCAGAGAGTTAGGTAAATAATAAACAAACAGATAATGAAAATAGACTGAAATAGATAGATAGATAGATAGATAGATAGATAGATAGATAGATAGATAGATACTGAATAGAGAGATAGATAAATAATGAAAAAAATATACAGATCATGAATAGAGACTGAGATAGATAGATAGATAGATAGATAGATAGATAATGAACAGATAGAGATTTGAAGAGACTGAAATAGACAGATACTGAACAGAGAGATAGGTAAATATTGAATAGAGAGATAATGAAAAGGGATAGATAGATAGATAGATAGATAGATAGATAGATAGATAGATAGGAAAATGTGAGAAGTATTTATTCAAATTCAACTGAACTATGGCATATTGTGAAAATTAAACTCACTACTGTAGTAATAGATTGTAAGCCTTTCTAACTACTACCCGAGAAAGGGGCAACCAAATACACTAAGGGAAATGTGAACAAACTGAGAGGTAGATGATCAGGAGCAAGATATGAACAGAGCCTGGGAAAGAAAGATAGGGAGAGGACTGACATTCTCCCTCTCACTCTCTCTCTCTAAAGGATATCAATATTAATGGAAGATAAGAAGGATTTTCAAATGTTACAGCTTCCAATCCACTACTGATGGTGAGATATATTAAGTGTTAATGTCCCTGGGAAAGGCATGTGGCTTTAAACTCCCATACATACAAACTGACAGAGAAATAGAGAAACGTGAGGAAGAATTTATTTGATACGCAGTTGGTAGGACTGGAAGCAAAGAACGAATACTGATCTATACAGAAGGAAATCATTAACCATGATACAAACACCAAAATCTCATCTGACAAAACATTTTATTGGCTAATCTTAAAATGATCATATTAACAGATAATGATAAAGATAACACACACATATATGAAAACACATATAGACACAGGCTTGCACACACACAAAGACATAGACAATTAGATTAAATGTACTGGAAAGACTTTCTTTAAAGGGACAGTGGAACTAGAAATATAATTATTTCTTTAAAAATAAGCTTCATCTTCTTTTTTAGACTTCCAGAAAAATGGTTTTTCATTTAATTTTTATCAGAATAAACTTAAGAAAATTTTTAAAATTATATTTTTCTCGGAATCTATATCTGCCTTTACACATTAGTGTGTGTGTATATATATATATATATATATATATATATATATATACGTGTATATATATATTTTTTCTTTTCTCATAATAATTCATCGAGTCTAGAACAAGAATCCTCAGCAGAATGCAGAAAGCACTAGACGGCTGTTTTGGCCTTTTTGAGACTTATCAGTGGCGCACTTCCACTACTGAGAATTGAACCCGGACCATTATGCTAGAATGCAAGCATCATACCACAGGGCCAGCAGGCCTCAGTGCCAAAGAGGAAACTAACTAGACTCAATATAGCACAATACAATGCTTTCTGCATTCTGTTGAGGATTCCTGTTCAAGACTTTGTTGAATTATTATGAGAAATTATTCAAGTCTCCAAAGATTTCTATCACACACATACACACGCACATATATGCATACATATACATATATATATATATATATATATATATATATATATATATATATATATATATATATATATATATATATATATATATATATATATATATATATATATATATATATATATATATATATATATATATATATATATATATATACATATATATATATATATATATATATATATATATATATATATATATATATATATATATATATATATATATATATATATATATATATATATATATATATATATATATATATATATATATATATATATATATATATATATATATATATATATATATATTATGGTATATATATATATGTGCATGTATATATATATGTATATATAGGAACAATTTATATATATATATATATATATATATATATATATATCCACACACATATATATATATATATATATATATATATATATATATATATATACATATACATATACACACACACATGTTGTTCAAAAATGTATTAATTTTGTGACTTCATCATCAGTTTTAATATTTATAAATATGCATATAATTCATTTAATATTTAATTTAAATGGTTAATCTTTTTTGTAAATCAATAAACATTAATATTTCTTAATTTTAACCATTAATCCTGTTAGGAAGTCAATGATCACTTCATTTAATATCATTTAATGAGTGAGACACCCTGTATATTTATATTTTAATGTCAAGATTCTCACTATAATATTAGGACTTTATTTAAATTTATGCCTAAATTATCATCTGCTGCTCCCTTTTTATTGTTCTTTCTCTCTTTCTTATTTTTTCTTTCTCTTCTGTCTTCCTCTTTTTCTTTTATTATTTAAATGTTTACATTTTAAGCTCCTATTTTATTTCCTCACACCTTTGAGTTGACAAGGCTTATAAGTAAATTTTGTTTGCTGGGATAGCTATTTGAATGAGGAATTTTGGATTTCTGTTCTATATAATATATATATAATATATATATATATATATATATATATATATATATATATATATATATATATGCCTGTATATATATATATATATATAGATAGATAGATAGATAGATAGATAGATAGATAGATATAGATATGTAGTGATAATAAGAAGATGTAGACTTTAATTATCTATTTTGTTTATAATTTTTATTTTGTGAACACTGAGATGTTCAACTCATCAGAATGAATCCTTTTCCACAAAAAGGTTTCACTCTGATGAGCTGAACATGTCAGTGTTCACGAAATAAAATTATAAATGAAATGGATAATTAAAGTCTCCATCTTCTTATTATCATTATAATGTTCTGTAGTCTACATTGAGCTCTTCCTGGATTTATATCCTCCTTGGAATTATCCCATCCATCCACAAACTGGTAAAATATATATATATATATATATATATATATATATATATATATATATATTGACCACTTTACATAGTTATTTTACTTACTCATATCGGGCTTTCTTTCTTTGGACCCTGAACTTAGATGCTAGATGATTGTTTTCGGCTGATGTACATGTTCACTGTTCTTTCTTTTTTTGTACCTTTTTTTTTCCCTTGTGTATTGGTCTGTTTATTTACATATCAAAGTACCCAAGGTTTTTCCGGACAAGTATAATTTCTTATATTTATAAGATTATTACTATTATATATACATATATATATATATATATATATATATATATATATATATATATATATATATATATATAGTTGTGTTTTGGAGCACCAATTTCTCTTTTATACAAGTTTTGTTAAAGACAACTGACCTTTTATTGCTATTATGCTTTTTATTCAATTTTTCTTGTGCTCATATAAATGTTTTCTTTTCTGGACATAAAGTGTGTAAAAACTGTCTGATTGTTTCATATATCAAGTGCTTTTAATTATTCTGTTAGCTGTTATAAAGGATTTTCTTTTTTAACTGAATATGTAGAGTTTTAGATATGTGTATCTATATTGATAGGAATATTGTTTTATTTTCCAAACACGGCCAGCACATTGTGTCCATGTTCATAGTTGATGTTATTGAATGTTGGCCTTTTTCTTTTTTATTATTAATACTTTCATTATTTTTAGGCTTTTTTTTACATGTGGATGAGGCTATTATAGTTGTATTTTCTATGAGTATGTTGCAGATGAAGGTTAATAGGTTTCTTCATCTGTTTAAATGAGTTCTAATAATTCATGTCAGAGAGGTGTCATGTGAGTCTTCTTGATAGGCATTTCATGGTAGGTCCAATATAATTATTCATGAATTTGGTTTGATCAGGAACATAGTTCCTTAAAGGACATGTGAATTCATAAATAATAT
>CAHIKZ030004203.1:1865000-1930000 GCA_903632075.3 Acanthosepion pharaonis
TGAGCCATCAGGACTGTAGAGCACCACATGTACTGCAACTACAAAAAAGTGGTGTTTCTTGGGCAAGATAACCTGACGGAGCCCAGCCCTCTTCAGACTAGTTTGGGATTTAGAGTTACCTTCTCCTAGACCGGTTGCCACCCAAGGCTATAGAACCCAGCTTGTTGTGTTCACTTTTGCAGAAATACTCTTGGGAAAGCTATGAATCCATCTCTCCTCCCTCCAGCTAGGTGTTAATAGCAGATTGGACTGGATTCATTAGTCATGGCTGTATACCAGTCTAGAATAAAACCAACACTGAATTCAGAACCAGCTGGACATAGAACTGGCAACTCTACTTTGTAAAAACCTACTTCTATGAATAGTGTTCAGACAAACTCCATTCCTTAGTTCCACCAGTTCTAATCTTCACGGCTAAGACCTGCCATGCCACACACATTCTAGTGAACCACCCATATACCTTTCTTATTCTATTGGTGAGATGTAAGATTCTTTCCACAAACCGATTCCCAAGTAGATGTTTCCCAATCCCTACAATCTTAACCTGTTCAGTTCTAGAGTTAACTCTTACCTTGCCCACATATAAACCATGCCTTTTAATCTGTAACACTATCTCGAGTTGCTCTTGGGCCTTATACAGGATGAACATCATTGTTAAAAAAAAAGGCAGCAGTGTTTAGCATGGTGAGACTATGGCCCTATGCTCCACAATGGAGTCAACTTATACCATCATCATATTACACATTATATTTCTTTTTATATATACCATCATCATTATTATACCATCATCATATTATACATTGTATTTTTTTTTATACATCATCATTATTATACATATTATACATTGTATTTCTTTTTATATATACCATCATCATTCTTATACCATCATCATATTATACATTGTATTTCTTTTTATATATACCATCATCATTATTATACCATCATCATATTATACATTGTATTTCTTTTATTTTTCATTATATACCATCATCATATTATACATTGTATTTCTTTTTTATATATACCATCATCATTCTTATCATCATTACATTGTTCTTTTTATATATACCATCATCATTCTTATACCATCATCATATTATACATTGTATTTCTTTTTATATATACCATCATCATTCTTATACCATCATCATATTATACATTGTATTTCTTTTTATATATACCATCATCATTATTATACCATCATCATATTACACATTGTATTTCTTTTTATATACATTACTAGAAAATGTTTATTAGAATCAAAAATCAAAATGGAGCTTTGTATTCTATATAACATATTATATTATAATAAATCTATTTATCATTAACGAAGCAGCTGGTGAATATTTATTTCTCATTAAAACTGTCAACTTTTACTCCCTTTTAAAGATATCTATATTTAGGGTTGATACTTCTTTTTTAATATTCTGTGTCCCTACAGGATGAGGGAGGCACAGTGGAGTAATAGATAGCAGCTCAGATTGAGAAATTGGAGAGCCAATTCAAATTCCAGTCAAATCTATTACATTCACTTACGTGCTTGGGAAAGGTGTGAATCCTCTTCTTTTCTCTCCAGCTATGGGTAAATAGCCGGAAAGACTGGGTTCTATAGCTTTGGATGGCAACTGGTCTACCACAGAAAGAAATGGCAACCTACTGTGAGAAAAAATCTGCCTCGTCAGTCATATATCAAAAGATATATGATCGTCTCAGTGTGTATCACACATGGCACATGACTGACAGGATGTGGGCAATCATGTCACTCCACAACTTCCTATCCTTTATAACTTTAAGCAATATTTGCCCCCTTTAATATCCCTCCCAGTTTTTGTTTTACACAAGCTCATTAGGTAGATTACTTGATATGTTTCTCTGTCTCTCATGTCTTCAATATGTCCTTTAAGTTTCAAGTTCTCTAAGTTGCTCTTCAGGAGTCCCAGAAATTTCAACTCTTTCTTTCTGATTTTAAGTATGTGTCCTTTTTGTTTCCATTTTCTTTAAGTCTTCCTCATTGCTCACATGTTCTATCCATGTTATTCTCAGCATCCTTCTGTAAAATCACATTTTTGTTGCCTTGTCTCCTCTTCATCTGTGAGGAAATTGTCCAGAATTATTTACGATATAGATGGATTGATATATATGTAACTGTTGAGTACCCTTATCTTTTTTCCAGTTAAATTTTCCTGTTATTTTAATGCTTAAATGGTAAAAGATAAAGGGTTGTGTAACCTGTAAACAGGCCATTACATAGAGCAATATTATATATTGGGTACAGATCATATAATACATGAAAATAAAAATATTCATATTTTATTACAAACAAAAATAGCAGAAGACATTATAATTATTGAATTATGTCACCTAATAAGAAAAAAAAACTTGGTTTTAAATGGGTGGAACACTGGTCTAGAAATTTCTTACAAAAAAGATTTTGAGTAATTACAAAGATTTGTAAAATGTATATTCTATATTTAGAATTGAGATCAAATATGAAGTAGAATCCAACAGTATGATAAGATAAAAACAAATAAGAAACGTTTATATATATATATATATATATATATATATATGTGTGTGTGTGTGTGTGTGTGTATACCAGTCAGGTATGTGCCATGCCTGATACATGCTTAGGTGATCATGTATCTTTTGACACATGACTGACGAGGTAGATTTTTCCCACAGTAGGTTGCCATTTTCTTTCTGCGATAGACCAGTTACCATCCAAGGCTATAGAACTCTGTCTATCCTGCAATTTACCATAGCTGGGGGGAAAAGAAGAGGACTCACATTTTTTTCAAGGGTATTAGCACGTAAGTGAATGTAATGGATTTGACTGTAATTTGAACTTAGCACTCTGATTCCTCAATCCAAGATGTTATCCATTACTCCACCATGCCTCCCATCCATATATATATATATATATATATATATATATATATATATATATATATATATATATATATATATATATATATATATATATATATATATATATATATATATATATATATATATATATATATATATGAATTGGACTCTAATATGGATAAGAATACAACAGAATGATAGGATAAAAAAATAAATAGAAACATTTAAAAATTTAATAGGTTTCACTTTTTATCTAAGTTTCATCAGAAAATGAAATATGGAGAAGAAAAGAAACAATAAAAATCAAGATGGTTGCAGTCTGAAGAGTTATGTGACCAGATATAAGAGATGATATGGTTGCAGAAATTGTCAGACAGCCATGACTGGGTTCTCCTGGTTGCGTCACATGTTGCAGAGTCTTGTTGCCTGACACTGGGTCTTCCAACCATCACTCTCTTGAGCAAGAGTGGCACTTCCTCCTCAAAACACTTGATGTAGGCCTACGTGTTGAGTTTGAGGCCCTGTAAATAGAGGAATGGAGGCATCGAAATGATCAGAGTGAGTTTTCCAAGCTGCCGTACCTTTGTAATCACCATTAGACACACCCAAGTCTTTCCGATTGATCTGCATTCTCCTCAGCTTGACACCCAAACACTCTGAATTATTTGTATTGGCACTTGGGGCATGAATGCCAAGCAGTACAGCATGCCATTTCTAAATTTCTGGCAGAGTGAATTGTATCATGGTGCTATTTTTTCCACAGATGGTGTCCAACTGACCCTACTATATTGTTCAGTTGACAAAATCACAAAGAAACAGCACGCATGTGCAAAAATAAAAATATAAAACGGCGACAATTTACCCATCGCACCTTGTATGTATAAATTTTTACAGTGAAAAATTTTTTTTTTTTTGTCTATTCAATCATTCATTTTGAAAAGTGAGCTGTAAACATTTGCTAATAAAATCATTCATAATAAAATCATTCTTTTGCTTCTTTTATACGGAGGAAAACAACACTTAAGCTACCGAGCAATTTTGAGTCAATGGATAATGGAACAATGATTAGGGGAGATAACAAAAAGGCAAAATTTATTAAGAGCTATAAAAGACAGGAAACTGTGGAGAGACATGATCCCCTATGTCCTGATGGGATGTGACACATAGAAGAAGTTCAGTGATTCCAACATTTTTTGGCAGTGAACTAATATCTCATCTAAAAAATGATAATTTTTGAAAAAAGTAATTTTTTCATAGTGAAGACACATAATGAGGAAAGAGGGCTTAGAAAATTTCATACTCACAAGGCATATTAAATGCAAAAGGGACAAAGGAAAACTGATTAACCTAGCAAACGAGATTGTGTTGGCACAACAGGGGTTAGGAGAGATAAAGAGAAAATTTAATACAAACTAAAAAAACAGTAAATTAGGGAAAGTCATGATCATCAACGTCCTGAATAGACACGAAACGTAGAAGAAGAAGAAGAAGAAGAAGAAGAAGAAGAAGAAGAAGAAGAAGAAACTTGTGTAAATGGTTGGCTGAACAGGGTTTAGAGTAGATAGCAAAAAGACAAAATTTACTAAAATCTACAAAGGACAGGAAATTGTGGAGAGCCTTGATTGTCAAAGTCCTGAAGGGACACGACACATAGAAGAAGAAGAAGAAGACGAAGAAGAAGAAGAAGAAGAAGAAGAAGAAGAAGAAGAAACTTGTGTAAATGGTTGTCAGAATAGAGTTTAGTGGAGATAGCAAAAAGACAAAATTTACTAAGATCTACAAAGGACAGGAAATTGTGGAGAGCTATGATCACCAATGTCCTGAATGGATACGGTACATCGAAGAAGAGAAGTCATTATTTAATTATTTTTAAGATATTCTTTCATCTGTTATAACAAGAGAAATATTTTTTCAAAAACTAATCATTCTTTTTGGTCTTTTTTTAAATAATATTATTTTGCTCCAAATGAACAAAAAAAAAAAAAAATGAGTATTTTTTTTCATCTTTCTTTTAAACTGATTCTTCCTATTTCCTTTTCGTTGTTCCTTCCTTCCCTAAATCCTTACTTCCTGCTACAACATTAAACCCACCTCCACATCCTAGCAACTGCCTCCCACAATTCCCTTCTCCTGTATTCCAAACCTCTCTGTCCTCCTCTTCTTTCCACCACAACCACCACCTCGGCCAGCCCCTACTCTGCATCTCCAATGTGAATGCTGTCATCATCACTCTCTCTCAGATGTGGAATGCCGGAGCCCCTTATTTGTGAGTAGGCATCTCTTTGTCAGCAAGCTAGTCACCGACGTTAAAGTGGAGCAACTGGGAAGCAAAGAGAAAGCTGTGGGTAGTGGGTGGAATCTGAAAGGAGAGATATTAGTGACAATGGCAGGAGGTAGGAGTTGGCTCGTTCTTATAATCGTCACCGTGGATTATCATCTTGCGGTTTGTGGATCCATCAGCCATTGAGAAAGTGCAATGGGACACAGAAGACAGTTATATTCCTTGTTTCAGTCCATCCTCCTATACCCTCCCCAAACTTAACCCCCACACGCTCGGAACCCACCGCCCGGCCACACGTGGCCACAATCTGGATCAACGACATCGGACGAAAACAAGAAATGACCGCTAAGTGTCGTCCTATAATGAGACACACGGCTTAATACGGGACCTTTCCACAGGCAGCTGTCGTGGCTACGGTGTGCAATGATGTATCGCGGGCGGTGGGGACAACTGGTACTGGGCTGGGGGAAGAGAAAGACACTAGCCGCTCCTTGCTTCTTGAACGATCATCGTATAACCACCATTCAGCCAATTGAACCATTCATAAAAGAGGATTATCAGTTTTTGCTGTTTCTCTTTTTTTTTTCTTTTTTGGTTTGTTGGAATGAAAGAAGATTTAAGATGAGGTCGTATAGACTGTCAAGGCAACGAAAAGTTACTCCATGATACGTTAGAACGGGTATCTTCATCTTTGTTCTTTTTAGTACAGCTTTGTTTTTTTTAGTTCTTCTCCAGATGAATCTTCTTATACATAGCAGGAAATTCTTGAAACTCTTTCAATAATTTCGCCAACTTCTTCCATCATTCTGGAGGTGCAGCTGGCTTAATGATTTTTGGCACCAAGAATGAAATTGGTGAACAAGCTCCAAACTCCGGCTGGAACAATTTTGCACTGTCTCTGGTAAAAGCGTGAATCTGTGTTATTCAAAATTTAATAACTAAAATAGCTTGCAGAGAAAAAATTCAGAGGCATATCAAAAAGCCACACAAAAGAGAATTAACACACACACACACACACACACACACACACACACACACACACACACACACACACACACACAAATATATATATATATATATATATATATATATATATATTAGCGTGAAACCCAGGGTCACAAAATCCCATAAATCCAACTATAATATATATATATATATATATATATATATATATATATATATATATATATATATATATATATGCAATTTTTATATATATTATTTATATATTATATATGCGCGGTACTTATTAGAAAGCACTCAATATCAGTGATAGAGCTAAAATATTTAGTTGGATTGATGTGAGTTTGTGATCCGGGGTTTCACGTTATTTGCGATCGTCAGACTAACTAAGTTTGTCTGTCGATCGCAAATAGCGTGAAATAAGTACCGAGCATATATAATATATAAATATTATATAAAAATTGCATATATATATATATATATATATATATATATATATATACGTATGTGTAATGTTCCATTCGACCTTGCATTGAATACTCTTGCCATATATGATCTCGTGCTCTCGCTGTTCATCTCGAGGTTCTCGACAAAAACCAAAGACAGATATGCAATGTGATAGATCTTGACCTGGCATCTTGACTCCAGTCACTTACTCACAGACATGATGTGGCTTCCCTTTGTCTTTTCTACAAATATTTTCAAGGCAACTGTTCTAATGAGCTATTTTCACTTGTGCTCCAACTGCATGATTTTATGCGTGTTACTAGATTGACATCTCGGTCCCCTCCCCTTTCACTATCAAAACAGTTAAATGTAACCGCCTCTTCTACTCCAACTGCTTCTTCTCTCGCACTTCCCGACAGTGGAACTCTTTTCCTCTTACTTGATTCCCTGATAGCTATAATCTTCACATATTCAAACGTAATGTCAATCGACATCGTCTGATGTCTTGGTCTTAATCCTCGTCCTTCTTTTTATCCTTTCCTCAAACACCCCTCTTTACTCTTACTTTCACTCTCTGTAGCCCCTTGCGTGCTAGTGGCACTCCTGCCTTGCTTGTGGTGATATTCTTTTAAAAACAATGGATATATGTATATTTAGGCAGCATATTTCCATTCAAGCGTATTATGTCCATTTTAGTTTTGATCCTTTCAAGTCCACGAATTAATTTCTTGGTGGCTGTAGAAAATAGGTCAAGAAAGATTCCAAAAATTTTTTCTTCAAATAATTTTTATTTTCCCAAGTACTTTTAATCTCACCTGAGACCATCTTCATATATATATATATATATATGTATGATTTGGATAAATTAAACGATCAGATATAAGCAACTGTATACGCGCGTGTTAGACAGGCAAATAAATAATCATCAGATTTATTCATGAGGTGTAAACATAACAGTGCCTGATGTGGTTAGACATAGCAATATATATATATATATATATATATATATATATATATATATATATATATATATATATATATATAATATGCGCGCGTGTGTGTGTGTGTGTGTAAGAAGAATACTCAGATACTCCCTTGCTGAAATCTAAAAAAAAATTAGGACTGGAAATCTTACTTATCAATCAAGCATTGTAATTTTGAAGAAAAATACATTGCCTTCATTTCGATACCAGTTTCATTATTCTATCCGGTCTAAAACATATTTTGTGAGATTGGAGACCTTACCTATCAATCAACCCTCGTCATTTTGACGATAATTAACCTTTGAGCCCTGACCACCGCTTTCCCGGTGATAGAGAAAAATGACTCAATGCCCATCCACCGGTTGAACGGTGAGTAAACACTTGTAACTATTTTTATATCTACCGTGAAATATTACATAACAGTTATTTGCGAATTTTGACCGGGGAGCTCAGGTAGAGAAGGATTAAATTGTTCAGGAACGCAAGGCTCAAATGGTTAAAGAAGCCTGAAGATTGTGAGACAGCCGCATAGCTTTCCAGGCGTCCACATGAAACTTACGTCACGGAAAAGCAGTAATATATCAGTATTGTAGCGTCCTTGTTTGTTTTATTATTCAATATATATATATATATATATATATATATATATATATATATATATATATATATATATATAAGGCAAATGTGTGTGTGTGTGTAACGAATGCACGGCCGCAATTTTCGACGGATTTGCACCAAAATTTACATGTACATGGTCCAAGTTAGTGGAAAGGTCAAGACCCACATTGCCTTTCCCAACTCCTACCGATAGTGGAAATAATCGACTTTGTCATGCTTCTTCGGCAGTTTTCATGTAGTTTGCGGCCATTTTGTACTGGCCAGAGGGAGAGCCTATAGCTGGCTGCCACGAATAGGCAGGAAAATTGTATTGGCCAGCGTGAGAGCCAACAGCTGACTGACACAAATGTTAACTAGCATGCTAGCATGCAAAAAAAATCGATAGCTGCATTTGTCACAAGTGGAAAAATTTAAATCTGCATGGCACTTTACTCCAAATGGCTCATTCGCTTGCTTAAACTCAACGTTGATTCTGATTCTGCAGAACTGGTTTGGGTGTGAAATAGTATTTGTTGTTAACATTCTTTTTTCATTCGGTTTTTTTCAGTTACGAGTCCTTTTTTAAAGCTGATCGTTTTGTGTTCATT
Organism: Acanthosepion pharaonis; assembly: GCA_903632075.3. Lineage (NCBI taxonomy): Eukaryota > Metazoa > Mollusca > Cephalopoda > Sepiida > Sepiidae > Acanthosepion > Acanthosepion pharaonis. The sequence continues at coordinate 1,873,748 of CAHIKZ030004203.1, forward strand.
TTGTTTAGTTCTTTTTTCGTAACAGATTTAATGTTTAGTATAGAGTTTAGAAAAATTCGCAGTGTGAGATAGGCAAGAAGTAAGGCATGTAGCAACATCAGCACGGCAAAGGGCACTCCTTTAAAGGCAAGGAAGGGCAAAAATATTTTAAGTCAAGTGATAGCGATTGCTGTATGAGTCGTACGATTTTTGAATCAAGCACGGGCAACGCCGGGCCATGCTGCTAGTGTATATATATATATATATATATATATATATATATATATATATATATATACGCACACATGTATGTGTGTGCGTGTGTTGAATTGAATGTGACAGACAAGGAAAATATAAGATTGTTTTTTATACTAGTAATATAGCACAAAATATTATGACTACATCTTTTTACTGCAACCAGATGCACAAAAATTATATATAATATGAATTTGCCACGTGACGCATCATTAAACAATACATTTCACCCGTTGACCCCAGCAGATGTGTAAAACTTTCAATATACTATAGATAATTAAAAACAACCAACCTTATAATTACCAATAACAAGACGCTTATCAACATCTGTCTATAATTCTGAGATGAGGTATTGTAACTATTTACATTGTTGGGACTGTTGTCCACATGTATACTGTCACATTCACGACGTTTCGGCCGTTGTAACCCTCCGGCCTTCTTCAGGTGATATTTGTTGGAATTTCGAACTGTACCCTTTATTTGTTCGTTGTAGTGTAATGGATATTGGCTCGGAGTGAGAACTCGGAGAGCCGAGTTCGAATTCCAGTCGAGTTCGTTAGATCCACTTACGCACAAATACCCTTAGGAAAGGTGTGAATCCATCTCTTCTCTTCTCTATGGGTTGAATAGGACAGATTGGGTTCTTTAGTCTTGGTTGTCAACCAGTCTACAGCAGAAAGAAATAGCAACCTACTGCGGGAAAAATCTGCCTCGTCAGTCATTTATCAAAAGGTACAAGATCGCCCAGGCGCGTCTCACGTATGACACTTTATTTAATCCACGAAGGTAGAGTGTTCTAATTGCACGTACTATGCCTTTGGATATCTCAGTCTTATTTAATTCGCCTTGATATCTTTCCAAGTTTTTATTCTCTCCGCTGCGGCTAGGGATTGAACTAACAACTCTTTGAATCTTTGGATCAATGTCTGAGTGTGACAGTAAAGATGATGGCAACAGTCAGAACAATATAAATAGTGTAAACACGATTACCAGTTCCAAACATCCGACCACCAATGTAGTTTATAAATTTCGTTGCCCCGTATAAGACAGCGATTCTTGTAATAGATTGATTAACTACATAGGATATATGTCGGCCTTGAGTAAGTCGAAGATTGACAAACCACTTAAATAATATCAGTGCCATAAAAGGAACGTAAAGATCCACGCACAACTACCTACCTTCATTATAAAAAAAAGTTTTGTATATAACACTATCATTCAAAGAAAATCTTGTTTTAAGATAATGGAAGCTCTTTATATAAAACGGTTTAAAGCAAATCTTAGCCTTACCCTATTTAACAACGGTAGTAACGTGTTGGCTGTCTTTTAAAGAAACACACAACATGGAGTTACAACTAGTACCTTTCTTCTAACACAGCTTACAATTTCTACTACTTCTGTATAATAAAACTTAGGACATAAACACAGCAAAACATACAAACAACAAACCTCTTGAAAATGGGTAACAAGTTGGCTGAAAGCAGTTAGGAAAATAATCATTACGGGCATTTTGTTAATCAATTCAACTCAGAAGCAAGGTGGCTACTAGAGGTGAAAAAGAATAAGAATTCAGAAGAAAACGGAAACCCAATCCTAAACAAAAAAACGATGGATAAACTTTTATTCCTCTTCTAAAGACCAGGGAGGAGTGCATCATTCTCTTACCTCACCTGCAAAAGGAAATCTTTGAGGACATCAGAAAAACTGAATAAAAATTTATAAGATTTTCCTTGTCCGTCATATTCAATGAAACGTGTGTAAAAGAAAGGTTGCTGGCTAGATATACAATATATATATATATATATATATATATATATATATATATATATATATATATATATATAAAAAAGAAAGAACAGTAAGATATATAATCCGGTGTTCTTATAGATATTTTTATTTTTACAAAATAGTACTCAATGTAAATTTACAGCGCATTAATATTATAAATTAATTGATTTAAAATATTTTTTTCGCTACACAGTTCTAACCATGTTTCAAAAAGAACTGTGCGAAAAAAGAATATTTTTAAATTTTAAATATAATATATATATATATATATATATATATATATATATATATATATAAAGAAATATAGTCTTAAGGTGTGCTATATTTATGGAATAAAGTGCTCAATATCAGAGATAGAGCGTGTGTAAATATAAAAGTGAACATAGAAGTCAACACTTAGAGGCGACAGTCTGTTTCATGCTATATGTAATTATATATATAATATAAGTAAAACGTTTTTCACTTAGTTGATTGATGTTACCTTTGGCATCACGACTCCAGAAATTCATAGACGGACCCTCCGGGAATCTCACTGTCCACTCGTCAGTGGGTATCCTATCGTCCGATTCACACTCGTCCTTTCGAACAGGAGTAGAGGTTTATCCCTTGTTTCCTGGCTGGGATTGAGTTTCCGGTTCATTTTAAAGTCTACTTCAACTCTATACTCTTAACGCTTGTACTTACGCTAATACAACTCCCCAACAGTTTGATTGGCTCTTGGGCATTGTACTCGCTAATACAACTCCCTCTACTTTGATTGGCTCTTGGGCATTGTATTGGTGAACAATATATATATATATATATATATATATATATATATATATATATATATATATATATTAAAATAATAGGAAAAACAATGAGATTTATAATTCAGAATTCTTAGCATTTATTTTTATTTTTAAAAAACAGTGCTCGATACAACAGTAGAGCATAATATTATATATTATATTACCATCGTGACACGGAAATTCCCATGTTTCAAAACTGAAACTTCAATTCCAATTTAATCATAAAATTAAACTTAAAATACAAAGTTCCGTTCCATTATCAAGCGATGCTTAGAATAACCTTTTAGAATTTGATTTACTTAATTTATAAATCCAGAAAAACATGATATTTTGGGATGTTGGAATTAAGGGAAATTCAATCTTATTTTTATTTTAGGGGTGTTAAGATTTAACTTATTTTGAAAAGTCATGTATTTAATGTATTGTAGCTATCAAGTCGGTCAAGTGAAGGTGGGGCAAAAACTTCCTTTTTTCAAGCATAAATTTGTGGTAGTGCCTTTGTTCCGACATATCGTCTGGGTTTCAATAGCAATACATTTGGCATTTTAATTTTTAATTTAATTTTTATTTTTATATAAATTTCAATTACGATTTTTTCAAAAGGAGCATTTAAATTTATTTAGTCACATTTTTAATATTTATAGTTTTATTCGTACCGACTTAAGATATTATATTTAATTTATTTACTAATTTAGTACATATATGGTAATGTTAAAATGAATATATTTGAATGTAATTATGTATTCATAAACTATTTTATTTATGACCAAATATAAATATGTTAGTTTCATTTTATAAAATTAGCTATTACCCAAGGAAAAAATTTGGCAATGTCTACAAAAAAAAACGCAATTTCGTTTCTTCGATTTAATAATTTTAATTTTTCAGAAACTTAACAATATATAACTTTTCATGTATACATATAATTAAAAAATAAAATAATTAGATATCAAACTAATAGTGGGTAACTGAAATGATAAAGTGGAAAAAAAAACTCCTATGTTAACTGTTTCGTTCTTTGAAAAGACTCCTTCAGACTAAATGGTTTTATCGATACAATCTTATATGCGTGTTTATGCAAGAAGCGCTGGTTGCAGTTCAACAGAAAGAAACAATGAAGATGCAAACACGGCTAGTTTTAAATTTAAATTTTGGCCTCCAATGTATCTAAATATATTTAACACAGAACAAAAGAAGAACAACCTAACTATAAAGCAAGAATTTACTAAATAGTCTGTAAAAGTGTCACAAGAAATACATGAATGAAACGTCAAAAAATTTAAATAATGGATTATATTAACAAAAAAAGGGATCTTTTACAAAACTCATTGCATTAATCAATCATCGTAATAGGTCTGACCATAATTTTGTCTCAATGAATTCAGTTTTAATTAAACGTGTGAGTTATTTATTGATGCGAAAATGTACTGAAAGTGTACCAATTTCGGAGTCTTTCATGGTAAATTTAATTCCAGGACAAACAACATATTTTTTATTCATTTCACTCCAAACAAGGCAATAAAGCCACTAATATGCCTAGGTTTACTGAGTGTGAGAAAATATGAGAAAATAAAAAAAAATATTATTATAAAATGACAGGAATTAAAAAGCTAATTCACTTGTAAAATGATAAGATTTTGCCGCCAATTTTGCGCTTAAAGTCAAGAAAAAATGTAAATAAATTGCAGTATTAGATTTCATTACAATTATTGGATATTTATTTACTATATTAATTGTGACTATGACTAATTACGAATGCCGTTATAAACCCACTTCTACACCCTCCAGCTCTGGCTAATTAGCAGAGCAATTAAACGCAATATTTATGGATATATTTTCAGTAAACTTCCAAGATATTTTCTTGTCATTAAATAAACATCACTTTAAAATATAATGATGGTTTACTTTAATGTTGTCTAATAAATAAAACTTTTCAATACGAGTCAACTACTTCTACAGTCACGGTGGAGTAATGGATAGCGTCTCGGGTTAAGGAATCGGAGAGCCGAGTTCGAATTTGCTATATTATTCGAATTCCAGTCGAATCTATTTCATTCGCTTACGTGCTAAAACCATTGGGAAAGGTACGAATCCGCTTCTTCTAAATAGCAAGACAAACCGGATTCTATAGCCTTGGATAGCAACTAGTCTACCGTAGAAAGAAATGGCAACCTACTGCGGGAAAAATCTACCTCGTCAGTCATATATCGAAAGATACATGATCGCCCACGCGTGTATCACGCATGGCACATAAATGACTGACTGACTGACTTCTACAACTCAGCAGTTGCACTATAGGCCCAAGATTTTGAGAGCGAGACCTACTCCCACCCCAGTAGAGGAAAAGGGAAGACCATTTGGTAAAGAATATTGAGACTCAAGGCGGGACTGTTAAGCACTAGTCTTACGGCCGCATCACGTTGAAACATTGGTTTCCGTATGGTCAAGTTAAGCAATGTCAAGCCTGGTTAGCATCTATGGGTGGCCGCTTGGGAAATACCAGGTGCAGTAAACTTGGATGTGCGGGTGGTGTAATGGATAATGTCTTGGAATTGTTAATCGGAGAGCCGATTTCCAATTCCCGTTGAGTTCGTTATATTAATTTATACGCAAATATCTTTGGAAAAGGTATGAAGTCACCACTTCTTCCCTCAGGTATGGATTAATTAGTGTGACTTGTTTCACTAAACCATTAATAATTGCACCCCCTCCAAAAAAAAATCTTACCATTTAAAAATATTATCTGGCTTTAAATAATCTGCAATGGGCTGATAAACTGTAAAAAATGTACAAATGTTTCACAGTATGGTGTGCAACTGGATAAAATTGTCTGCTTTTTGTATATGTCTTGGTGATGTGTCGTAAGTTGGACGTATTTCATGGATCCTTGAGATTGCAACTCGTTTTCAAAGTTCCAGCTCTTACATACAATGTAGTTAGGTATTTGATACATAAGAAGATGGGATTTTTATTGGTCGTTGCCATTTTCGACTTCTATACGAAGTCTCGGATTTTTACGGAGTCGGTGTCGTAGGTCAGATAAAGAAAAAGAGACAGGAAAGATAGATAAAAGTTTGATTAAGCGTCCCTTTTGTCTTTGCTATCAGTGGAAACACTTTCTATTCATTTTTAATATGTCGACATTTACTTACTCTTTCTTTTAGATAAGTTTTTAGCTTTTCTCTCTTTATTTATTCATTTATTTTTTCTATTTGTTGGTATGTCGAAACTAATCTACATTCGTATACGAGGAACAATACAAAAGTAATCTCTTCTATTTATTTTTAATCATATCACCTCATGCAAGGCAATAAAGCCACTAAGACACAAGGGGTTACTGAGTAGGAAAGAATAAGAAAAAAGAGAAAAATTACAAGGAGCGAGAACAATAGAAGAATAATCATGAAGACAGTAGATAACGATTGTCATTGCATTTAACTACGGAAGTCCTCAGATACATATATATATATATATATATTTTCGCCTACAGTGAACTGCGTGTCGCACTCTTAAAATGTTGTTTGTCACACGCATTTCTATCGCAACCGCTGAACTACATTTCCCGCCATTGAACAGTGCTTATATCCACTGTAAACGATCAGCAGGCATGATGAATGTCAATGGGTTCACTTTTCCCGCCTATCTGCTTCGTACGTAGGTTTTGTTTGACTGCCGCTTAGCTACTATCTGAAAGAAGGCAACAAGATTTATAGGTTATTGGTGGGAATAGTGCCAGCTTGTACTACTCCCGAACTACCATTACCGGGGCGGGGAGAGATTGGGAACCCCGTGCAGTGCTTTTTGACCCTTACTACCTTATCAACATTTTCTTTTTTTTCTACCTGACTTTGTATACGTTACAAATTAAACTAAGTACAACTGACTATTAAAGGATGGAAAACTTTCGCATATTTTGACATAATTCTGGGGTCTTCTTTTTTTTTTTTTTTTTTTTTCGTCCAAAGTCGTGAATTTGTTTTGTTCATGCTAAGTTTCGAAAAAACACTATATGAAATTCAGTATTTTTTTATCTATAAGGTTGACTGTGTTAAAATTATTCAATATATTTAACAAGAAAAATTTTCTAGTTGAATTGTTCACCTATATTGCGTATGAACCATTCTTGTACATAATTAGGTTACAATAAAATTTGTATTTTGTATGAATACTAGCTTATGAAACTCGAGATGTAGTAGCGTAGGTCGTCCCGTATCATAGATTTAATGGAGGGGAGTTCGAAACCTTTGCACCGGTCCTCGGTGGAAAGATTCAATCTCTGCTTCTAACGTCATAGGTCAATGTAATAAAATAGTTTGTATTATTTTTGGAGAGACCTTCTTCTTTATACCTGGCATTTTGTTATTTCCCTGTGACATGTTACTGCGCTTCAGATATTATCTATTGAAGGTTTAATTCGGTTATATTTCTAATGTTACCGCTACTCGAATAAAATTATGGCGTTGAGGCGTAATTATTCATTTTCTAACAATGTTCTTAAAATGATATCTCCATATATGATATATCGCCCAGAATGATGTGGTGAATTTGTAAAGAGTTCATCATGTCTACGGTGCATTGTTTGTGTTCTTTCAATTCTTTGTTCTTGTCAGCTTAAATTTTGACTTTGTTAAATTACATAGAAACACATAGAGAAGAAGCAAATATAATTGCTGGAATTCAATAAAAATATTTAATAACAAGGAATAAGTGAGTTTGGTGACATTGAACATATGATATGTCCAATGTACGTGGAAGTCTTTACGGTAAAATTCAAATAGCAGTAATTATAGCGAAAATGCCAAAAACAAGTGATTGTTGTATAACCTTTCAAAAATGATAAAGTTAAAAAAAGACATGCTTAGTGATTAAATAGAAAACTTGTGATGAACTATTAAAAAACTGAAGTTTTTAAACAGACTTGTAGAAAGTTGAGGTAATGGATGAAGATTCAGTCAGTCAGTTATGTGCCATACGTGATACACGACTAGGCAATCATGTACCTTTTGATACGTGACTGACGGGGAAATGTTTTTTCCTACAGGTTGTAGTGGACCGTGGCTGTGATGTTGTTGAGTAGACGTAGAAGAAACACATGTGGGTTCAAATTTTCCTGCTAGCCGGTCCAATTACATGAAAAAGTTGGACTATTAATTAAGTCCAAAGAATGCAAAGAAAACAAACAAAACACAAGACCGATAATATATGTATACAAATATATATATTAATAACAGGTTACATAGAAACAGTTACAGAAGGACAAAGTGTGTGTGAATATTATATATGTGCGTTTGTGTGTGTGTGTATTGTGCTTAGCGTGTTACCAGCATTTTGGGAAACGCTATCCCTGGTGAGTGTTCACATCTTCGAGGTAATAAAGCTGAAAACCTGAGGAAAGAGGGATTTACCTCCAGATGTCGGCGCAAAGGCCTGAGGGAAAAAAGAGGAATAGGCGAAGGGCCAGCGGTTATTTATAGCCAGGGAAGAGAGACTCCTGGTGAAAGGGTTAACGAACTAAAGGAGAAGTTAACTCCGACAAGGTTGCCATTTCTTTCTGCAGTAGACCAGTTGCCATCCTAGGCTATAGAAGCCAGTCTGTCCTGCTATTTATCTATAGCTGGGAGGAGAAAAAGAGGGCTCATACCTTTCCCAAGGATATTAGCACGTAAGTGAATGTTAATGGATTCGACTGGAATTCGAACTCGGTTATCCAATTACTCAAACCGAGTTGCTATCCATTACTCCACCGTAGATGAAGTTTAGCCTTGGTAAAATAATGAACAAGGAAAAATGAAAAAGTGAAAGCAGTGTAAATATATAATGTTATGTTACAGAATTGTTGAGGTGTTTTACAAGTAATGTTTCTTCTTTTGAAGATAAAGTTTTCGTGCGACTTGAAACAATCCAGACAATAAAAGATTTTATCATGACTCCACTACTTCGACTCAAACTTTTATTCTTGATATGATGTTTTCTATCTATACTAAAAACGTGTACCGAGGTGTAGACAAGCGCATCCGCTTATATATTGAATCGAAATATGCTAAGTTCTGTTTGAATGTGAGTTTCTTTTTTATCGATTCTTTCTATAATACCACTAAGATGCCAGGGGCTACTGGGAGTGACAGAGAATTAAAAGACTTTAGAAGGAACCACAAAACCCAATCCTAAACAGGAAACGAGGGTAATTATTACTCCTGTTAAAAACAAACGGGGAGGAGAGTGAACCTATCTACTCCTATTGAAGGAATAAATAAATACAGCTTAATTACAATTGTAACAAGTAGACTTGAACAAGAAGGAATAATAATAATAATAATAATAATAGTAATAATAATAATAATACAAAGACCTTGAAATCGAAATCTCAAAAATATGGCACAAAGGAACATCAGCACTCACTGTTGTAGTTGGAGCCCTCGGACGGATTGGAAAAGATTCCAGTAGACTCATTGAAGGGATTCCTGGAAGCCCATGCCTTGAAGAAATACAAAAATTATTCTTAGAGAGTAGAGCCTACACCTTACGAAGGACTTTATCTATGTAAAATACGTGTGTGTATGTGTTTTAATTGGTCAGTGGGAAATGTCATGATGTCATTTCTAACATTAGATCTCTGAGAAGAAGAAGAAGAAGAAGAAGAAGAAGAAGAAGAAGAAGAAGAAGAAGAAGAAGGAGGAGGAGAAGAAGGAGAAGAAGAAGAAGAAGAAGAAGAAGAAGAAGAAGAAGAAGAAGAAGATACTCGTACCAAACAAGCTGATGTAAACAAGCCCCGTACCCATCAGAGGTTACACAGTTTCGGGTTAAAATCTGAAACCGAAGGTTTTATTCTTGCTGTGTAGGACCAAAGCTTGTTAACAAGAAATTACCAAGCGAACATACGGAAAAGCTGTGTTCGCCCAAAATGCAGATTCTGTGATAAATATCCAGAAACAATTGACTATCTTGTATTGGGTTGAACGGTTTTAGCACCCACTGAATATAAAAACCCGGCATGACAGAGTGGGCCAATATCTGCACTGTAAAATCTGCAACTTTTACGGGAAGGAAACTGCAAGAAACTGATATAAACACCAAACAAATTCGGTAACAGAGATAGGATCCGTAATAATATTATGGGGCTTTACAATACACAAAGACGGAACAATTAAAGCTAGTCGCTCAGACATCGTGATCAAAGAGCAAAAAAACAGAATGTGCTGTGCTTTGTTATTGACATGACAATTCTTGCAGACTGCCATGAATGTTTGAAGATCATCAAAAAACAACCAAAATACAAAGATTGTGAAGTGGAAATCTCCAAAATGTGGTACACGAGGACATCAATAATTCCAGTTGTAGTTAGAGTCATCAGATTGATTGGAAAAGGTCCCGATAGACTCAATGGAGAGATTCCTGGGAGTCCATGCCTTAAAGAAATACAAAAAATTGTACTCACAAGTACAGTTCACACATTACCTATGTAAAATGTGTGTAATGTTAGTTGTTGTCTTTTATTACAAACAATGGTCAGTGTAAGATATCAAGAAGCTATTTCTGACTTTAGGTCTCTGGTTGGGACCCAGGAGCAAATGTCTATACAACAGAAATACAAATTGTACTCACGAGTACACTTCACGCCTGTAGTGGACCATGGCGGTGATGAGTATGTAAAAAAATAAACGTGAGTTAAAATTTCCTGATAGACTTTAATTGTTCAAAGAAATCAAAGAAAACAAACAAGACCGATAAATATATGTAAACAAATATATTTGGTTGGATTGATGTGAGTTTGTGACCCTGGGTTTCACGCTTTTGCGATCGTCAAATATATGTATTAATAACAAGTTACAGGTTACAAGTTACATGGACAGTTACATAGACAGAGTGTGTGTGGTGAATATTATGCGTGTGTGTTGTGGTGAGTGTTCGTACGTATGTGTATTGTTCTTAGCGTGTTCCCAGAATTTGGGAAACGCAGTAACCGTGAGAGCTCACATCTGCGAGGTGGTATAAGGCAGAAGGCCTGAGGAAAAAAGAGATCGAGGCGAAAGGTCAGCCAGTATTTATAGCCAGGGGAGAGAGACCCCTGGTTAAGGAGCTGAGGAGGAGCTAACTCCGACACGCCTTACGAAGGACTTTATCTATGTGTGTGATCTTAAGTTGTTAATTTTTCACATTTTTTTTTTTTTTACAAAATCTGTATACCTTCAACTACAGATAAAATGTATTGCTGGTCATATTTCAAAAATGTACTGTTGCTAATTTTACTATAAATAGATGTTGTTGCTAATTATTTATTTATTTTTGCATAAAAAGGTATTTCTACTATAAAAATGTATTTTTATACTTTCACAGTATTTTGTTTTGGGGTATCATTATTTGTCCATAGCTGGGACCCTAACAGGTGCTACTGCCCTGTGTCAGGATGGATATGGTAGCAACATCAATTAATAAATGGTGTCACTCTCCTCAAAACCTTTAATATCCCGATCAGAAAACTTGCTGTTGGATGTAGTTTATAGTCATACAGGACTTTGCATAAATTATAATTAAATTTTATTTTAAAATGGTATCCACTCAGTAAGGATAATTTTCAATAAAAAAATGTTTTTATTTTGTCTGAAATTGATTAATTAATATATGTTCTAATGATTTACCGCTTATAATCAGTTCATTTTACAAAATCCTAATTTATCTCGATTTTTAATTTTACTTTCCGTAAGCAAAAGCTTCTACAGACCACATCGATTTCAAGATAAAAAAAAAGTATAAAAATAATTTTTTTTTAACCCGAGTTTGACTACAGTTGCTGTTATAGATAGTAAGGCAAGATTTTAAGTATCACTGATATGTAAAATTTCAAGTACCTCTGATATAGAGTTTAGCATCATTTAAACCTCGGGTCGAAATCAGCCCCCACACAGCGTGGCGTCAGTTTATAGTACAGCAAGTAAATAGTTTTGTCTGTTTGCTCGTTTAAATGCACAACGGGTGTACTTTTCGAATCTCGGATTTTTGCCAGAAAACTCAAGAAGAATGAGTGCTTCCTCGAAATTTAAATTGATCTTGTATTTTCTCATTTTGGCAGCTGGATTAATAATTTAAACTGTAACGTATAATGGAATCGCTACGGATTAAAAGAGTCTGATTTGTTGAGTGCAGTTGTAGGAGAAAAGAAGAGCCTAAAGATAGAATACGGAAGAGGGGAAAACCAACAAGTTATCAAAATTGCTATTGTACAAAAAAATTCGTTACAAAAAAACACGTTAAAAATCGCCGAAAACAATCGCAGTAATGAAAATTTGGGAATCCAAAATTTCTGTAACATGTGCCATTGAAAGTTAGAGAGTTGTGTCCCTTTAATTGAAAAAGTGTGACACAGTGATACACTGCCATTTGCATTATAGCATTATATATATATATATATATATATATGGATGAACTAGAGCGATTAAAGCACTTTCTAGATTTTTTGGTCTTTGTGAATTATTTTCTCTTTTAATTATAGTAGCATTTTTTATGTTAAAATTAATTTAATTGCTAGATCATTCACAATAAATTTCTGCCCAGGTTCTAACAACGTTTCACCATTTTTGGCAGATTTTGTTATCACAATGTTGAATATTTGATAAAAAAGATGCTAGAAAGAAAAAGAAAATTCATCTAGATGAATTTGCCTAGATTAAAAAAAATAATAATTCTTTCTAAATTTTAAAACTCCCAGTGTCTTTCGTTTGTGCGCATGTTACAACAGCGTCAACAAACTCAGTCCGATGGAGTTGTAATGGATGAAACGCGTCACAAAAACTTTTCCAACTTGTTATACGTCTTTTCTTTCAAAACTTTTCTAACGCACTGAGTAAATAATCGTTTGCTTCTTTTGCAGAATTTTCTCTCATGTTTTAAAAGGTCAGTTTCAATGCCATCTACGCTTGGTACATATTCTAAAGCTAAGGATTATTTCGTCTTTTGGTATGTCTGGAACATCCTTATTATCAGCCGTTTGGTTATACGATTATCTATTGAGCATACTTTTATATTTAAAGTATACAGATTTGCATTGTAATATTCGATTATCCTTAGCATAGGTACCTTCATGAAAACTAATAAAATAACATAAATTTTTAGCACGTTTTTTTTTTGTATGACAGACATTAATTTGGAAAATCCTACAAAAATAGAAATAATTGTCGGATGTTAATGAAACTTTCAGAAACTATTCACAAATGATGGAAATTATTATAAATACGTTTTCTTTTTTTAAAGTCATGGAAAAAATAATTTTTTTATATTTATTACCCCCCTAACTAATTTTATGAAAACTTTAGAAATTCAGTCGCATTCAGTTTAGTGATTATATTAGTTAAAAGCACAAGGCTTTTTTTTTTTTTTTTTTTTTTTTTTAGTATTGGACCCCGCCCCCTGAAAATCAGCTCTGAATTGAAACATACAAAACTCAATAAAATAAAGATATTATTTAATTTCAAATACTTTTATTTGCTTTTAGTTGTTTTTATGAATATGGGCAATATTTTCTGAAAGCAAAAAATTTTTCGATGAAAAATGAATTTTTAATACAATTATTGTTATTTATTTAATTATTATAGATTATTACATTTAAGTTGTTAAAATATTATAAAATTAATTAAAAGCCGCATTCAGTTTCGTAAATCTCCTTTTGAGATAGATCTTGTTTTAGCGCGTTGTAAATTGTATCGTTTTGACTAATCAGAAGATCCGCAGTAATTAAGAAATGTAATTTTGTGTTTATAATACGGCTGTAATTATAAAGTACGAAAGACCAACAAGAATGCAATTAATTTGCGTTATTTGAGTTAAGCATTGTTCTCCGTTGTTAAGGCCTTTATTTTTGTGAAACACGCGTGGAGAAGTTAATTTTATTTTTCACTTTCAACTGAGAAGGGTACCTACAAGTATCAGTATCATCTTATGAAATTTATATGATCTTATTTTTATATTAATCTCAGTTATGATATTTTTCCATAAATGAAATATCAAAATTAATAATAAAATGAATGGAAATACAAATAACATAGTAAAATGTAATAAATGTACATAAAATTATTGTATTTTATGTACACTTCTGATAAAATTTCATAAGGAAGGTAGCTATAAATTAATTAGATATCTTATGAAATTTAATCTCACTTTCAACAGTCTTATTTTAATTTCTTTATAATATATTTTCGATAAAGCAACGTAAACGTAAAGGTGAAAGCTAAGTACAATAAAAAAAAGAGAGCGCTCAAAGTTTTCCTTAAAAATAACGAGATAAATAATTTGTTCATTTAAATCCAAATAATTTCACTTCTCTCCTTCCGTAGAATAAATTACGTAAGTTGTCAATGCGTCTTGAAATTGTCATTCGTCACTTGTCAAGTGACGCGAAATATTATGACCTGCTTTGTTTTATTTTTAAATTACATCTTTTCAGAGCAGAAACTAAGTAATGCTTGTTTCAAAATATTTTAAATAAACATTATAATTTCTGATTTTCTTAAAGTAAGTTTTGAAAAAATTATAATTAATTTTTAAAATAATTTCAAACTGAGATTTTCATTTTTTTTTATAAAATGGAAAAAAAAATGGTTGACATGATTGATTATCTGTCAATTTTGCTGACTCAAAAAAAAAACAAGATGTTTAACGAAAATTTTGCACGTGCTAGGAACGATTATAAAATGTAAAAAAATACCCCCCAAATACTTTGATCTTTCCTCTTAATAATAACATAAACATTTAGACGATAAAGTTTTGTTTTCGTCAAGTTCGGCGTCTTTTTCGTCATGCTACGGTCTTTTTTAGCGATCTCATGGAGGTACCTCTCCACATTTGTTAACTTTTCTGTTTATGTCTGTCAAAATCCTGCATTTTCTGTTTATCTGTGATCGATGTAGATCAAGTCTGTTTAAACGCTTTCGTTTTCTGATCTCTCCACCCCCCCGTCTTTTTTTTTTGTTTATTTAGGGGTAGATAGGTTTGCCTATCGTCCGGTTCAAACACCTCCTCAGTCTTCTGAACTAGGGTAGAGGTGATTCATTCGTTCCCTGTTAGTGCCTGGGTTTCCGGTTCCTTCTAAAGTCTATTTCAACTCTATACTTTTAACATCTCCGCCTGAACTCTGACATTTTATTCACTATTTAAATCTTGACCTCTTCGTCTAGACTTAACCGTTATCTTTCCTGTATAACCCCAAGAATTTTACCTCTTGCCCTTTCTTACCCTAATACAACTCCCCACAGTAACCCTCTACATTGAGTGGCCCTTCAGCCTTGTATTGAGTGAACATTAGTAAGAAAATTATTCTGGATTTTCATTTTTGTTTCTTTTAGTTTGTTTCCACAGTTTCCTATTTTCGATCAGTTTTAATATTGAATTTGAATTATTTCCATTTCCTTTAGTTTCCATTGCTATCTCTATCGCTTCCTTAATTATAGTTGTGAGTATGTTATATCGTCCATGTTAGTTTTGCTATTCTACAAAGCTTGAAATATGTTTTTGATTAATATGCGAAATTCGATATTATTCTTCTGATGGCGTGTTATCATTTTGAGAGTCATTTTGTTTCTCTTGATTTTAAATTCAAATTTGTCTCCTCCCACTTTGTCTTATGATCATTTCCTATAATAAGAAATAAGAAAATTTCCTATAATAAGTTTTTGTTATTATAGGAAATTTCCTTATTCTGTCTTTTAAATAAACTATTTTATTTATTTTTCAATCATTATTCTCCTCCTTTTCTTTTTTCTTATTTACATCGACATTCAGCCATAAGGGAATCTCCGAATGTAATGCCTCCTTTTCATTTCCTCGAAAACTGATCTTCCTGATGTCTTCAACCCCCAAGCATTCATCTATGCAGATGACACTATCATTTACTCCTGTCTCAATAGTAAACCAATCAGCTCTGGTAAAGTCAGTGTGTCCGCTGCTCCCGAAAAGGACATTCAGTCAGTGGTTAACTGGGGTAGGAAATGGCTTGTCAATTTTAATACCTCCAAAACGAAACTGTTCTCATTTAGCCACCAAAGAGATAATTCCCTGCTGGCCATTAGCATGGTTGATACTAAACCACAGGAGAGTGTCTCACTGTACGTTCTTCGCCTCACGCTTTCAAATGGCTTGAAGTGGAACAACTACACTGAATCAATAGCTAATCTGCTGCAAGGAATGTTGGCTCACTGTGTTGTGCCAGACGTTTTTCTCGTCAGAGTCCATCTTACAAATCTACCATTCGTCTATGCATTGAGTACCGTTGCTATATCTGGTATGTTGTCCCAGCTGTTCATCTCGAGGTTCTCGACAAAATCCAAAGAAGGATCTGCAATGTAATCGATCCTGCCTTGACATCTCGACTTCAGTCATTTTCTCACAGACTCGATGTGTCTTCCCTCTGTCTTTTCTACAAATATTTTCGTAGCAACTGTTCTGACGAGCTTTTATCCCTGGTGCCGCGATTACATAAATTTAAATGTACCACTAGACTATCATCTATGTCCCACTCTTATACCGTTGAAATAGTTAAATGTAAAAGTCACTTCTACTCCATCTGTTTCTTTTCTCGCACTTCCCGTCCGTGCAACTCCATTCCCTGATAACTACAATCTTCAAAAATTTAAATGCAACGTCAATTGCCATCTTCTGAACCCCGTTTGTCTTTTATCCTTTCATGATCCCCTCCACCTATACACAGTTTTTTTTCTTTCACCTTCACTCTATGTAACCCCCTGCGAACCAGTGGCTCTCCGGCCTCGCTTGGGGTGAAATGCTTTAAAAATATCGCCTGTGTTGGACTGCATTCCGCACTCGTAAACGTTGTGTGTCACACACATCGATATCGCTATGGCTGAATTGCATTACTTACAGTTGAACTGGACATATATTCATGACGGTTACATCTTTAACGATACTGATTTTGTTAGTAATCATGAAGTCAGTTTCCTTTTGGTCTTGATCTCCCTATTTGCTTTTTTCCTAATCCATTTACGGTGCCTTCGTTTTTGAAAACTTGTATTTAGAATTGTCATTTTATATCTCTTTGAGAAACCAACTAATATTTTGTCTCTAGGACCAGGTTTAGATGAAAAGAGGTCCTAATCTATTTCCCTTGTGAGGCCCCTACAAATCTCCCATCCTTACCAGTAGAGGAAAATGGAAAGGAGTTAAATTAAACAATTTGAGTAAAGCCGAGGATGGTGACGGGTGTTTAAAATCACTGAAGGGTTATGGCAGCATGTAAAAGGTGTTTCATTAAGACGGATTATATATAAGGGTGTTTCATTAAGACGGATCAAAGTCAGCAGTAAATAAATCAATGTTATTGGTGAAAATTCATTTATTTCTCTATTGGATCATGTTATTTAAGTCATGGCAATTATATGTGAAAAATAATATCGCCCCAAAATCCGACAAAAACCATTAGACGCTTAAACTTAATTCACATTAAAATTGGTCCAAGTTATTGGAACACCCTTTTTAAGAAAGACTCATGGCAGTGTAAAAAATATGATAGACTTTGACTGGAGGCCCCCTAGTTTCTAAAGTCCGAGGCTTCCACAAGCTAAGCCTATTCGGCACTGTTCGTTTCTTTCATTTCTCTTTCTGTATTCCTTTTTTTATTATTATTAAATTCTTAATCCTTACTTGTTTATACTTTTTCATTGGATGGAATGATAACACAGTGAGCCCCCGCCTATTCGCGTTTCAACATCCGCGGCTTCACACATTCGCGGATTCTTCTTTAGAACATATGTCCTTGTTATTCGCGGAAACCCCGAATATTCGCGTGTTTTTCTAAAGAATAAATATACAAATTATTCACTGAGAACTCCCTCGATTCGCGTATATTTCCCATAGAACACATTTAAAGTATTCTTGTATTATTTTCCTGTTATTTTAGTGAATTAAAACATATAACACTCCATTTTTTATGGCAAGAATTAGCAGAATCGTACATCATTGTAAAAAACAAACACAAAAACATGCGTAGTGCTTGGGCTTTGTTCTTTGTTAGCGGTTGGGGTCTTAAAAGTGGCTTTATGCTAAGTCTGGGGGCATCATCACAGTTCTGTTTTTTAGAAAATGTTTTAGACTTTATATTTTATATCTTGTTACACATATTTTATACAGTATTATCAATGGTTGTATCGATTTATGCGTAATTAAAAATGGTTATTGTACGTATGAAAGAAAATTTACGTTAAGTGTATGGTCACCAATACTATTTTTCAAAAATGTTTTTAAAAGGGTCTGAAATGTTTCTAAAGTGTTTAAGATGAAAGTTTAAGGCATATGGGGTTTTAACAATCAAAATAAGTACTTATAAGCACTTTTCGCGGTCGGTTCTGGTCCTTAACTCATTGTACTTCATCTGAGAGAAAGCCGAAATCACAAAGATAACTTCAGTTAATTCCTGGAACAATAATTCCTAATTCACTGAACACGAAGGAGGTAAATGATTATTTGATTTCACTGAATTAAGTGCATAAACAAGAAAGTAGATCATGATGAAAAAATGTTTTGTGTGAAATAAATATTTTTTCATCATTCGTCTGCGGACTTATTGATGCACGTATAACACTATACCTATATTTTTTTATCTTTGGAATCAATTAACGTTTTGTCTATTAGCGATGTTTGCTACAAGACTGTAATGGACGAGTTTGATGTCGGTCACCAATTTGTAGAGAGATGATTTTCGGCAGGTTGTTGATGAGGATGAAGACTCCCAAAATAAATGAATTCTACATTTTCAAAAGAAAGGAATTCAACACGGATGATGTTTCTACATATATTTTCATGTAAATGAAAATATACGTGAGATACGTGAAAATGGCGGAAGGATTCTAGTCAAACATATCGCCATCGGACAAGCTGGACAGATGTAGACTAATTACAGTATCGTTACCACGTAAAAAGAGAAATAAAATTATATTTACCTAAGTTCAAAAGATAATTCTAAAAAACAATAATTAAGTAACCCACCTAGTGAGAGACTTAGTATCTCCAAAGGAGAAGACTGGACACATTTGCTATCTTCTAATTCCGAGAGAGTAAAAAAAGAGAAAGAGAGGGTTTATGATAAATGCTTTTATAGTCCTGAATACAGCGACACCTTGCGGGTATACTGGTAGACAAGGTGGAGTGACCCACACAGCCTCTTTCATTTCGCTTCCTATTCCTATTTCAAACTTTTCTATGCTGTATTCCCCTATCATCCCCTTCTTTTACATTGAAGTCAATCATCAAAATGGCGTAATTGTTTTTTTCTCAGTCCATAAGCTCAACGTTGCTGTCGTAAAACTGCTTTAGTGCTTTCTCTAAGATTTCTTTCAGAGCGGATCTTTTACATAATCCAATTATTCTAGATTATATTTTATATATTTGATTCACTATCTGATGTCCTCAAAACTTTCTACGTTTCTCGCAATATTATTATCTATATATAAAATTCTGTGGTTTCCGTTTGTCCAGTCCGTCACATCCTCTAAAATAGCCATTGACCGATCGAAACGAATTTTGGGGAGAAGTGCAAACAGGTAAGTGGGTACAAAGTACAAATGGTTTTACTAAGGTGCGTATTGTTACACTACTGTTTAATGCATACTCTTTTTGCCTTAGAGTTTAATGCATGTGCCGTAATGAACGTTAAGGGAGGTGATTATCACTCCCTTATACGCCCCCTTTTCTCCTTACCCCATTTTTTTCATTTTCTTCCGGTACTTAATGAACG
The DNA here is from genome assembly GCA_903632075.3 of Acanthosepion pharaonis. Taxonomy (NCBI): domain Eukaryota; kingdom Metazoa; phylum Mollusca; class Cephalopoda; order Sepiida; family Sepiidae; genus Acanthosepion; species Acanthosepion pharaonis. Next base: position 1,893,293 of record CAHIKZ030004203.1, read on the forward strand.
CCGGTCACGTTTCGTGTCGGCTCTCTAAAAACCTGAGTCTGTCCTGTTTTGCATGACTTAATGTAACATGGTGGCAGCGAGGAAGTAATTCACACTTTACAATCCAACAAATGAGGACTGATACCAATAAAAAAAAAAAAAGGCAAGCCCACGTGAGCTGTTTCAATGGCGTCCGGCATTTGGAGTGACGATAAAAAAAAAGTGACGACGTGCATGAAAATGGCGGAAGGATTCTAGTCAAACATATCGCCATCGGACAAGCTGGACACTAAGACTAATGCTTCAGAAGGATGGAAGCTCTGGAAACAGATGTAGAATAATTACAGCATCGTTACCAAACTGCGCTAACAAAATAAGGAATACCAAACGGTACTATTTCTTCACGCTGTCGGACCAGATATGTTATAGTGTACAACGGTTTTCAGTTCGCTTCAGTGGAAAACAAAAATGACTTGGACACGCTAATGGCCAAGTTTGATCAACATTTTATCGGACAGAACAACGAGACGCATGAACGATATGTATTCGACATAAGAGACCAGGAACAAGGGGAGAACATTTATTCATATCTAACCCCGCTTCGTAACCTAGCAAAGTCTTGCAATTTTTGTGAATGTTTACACGATTCTTTACTACGCGAGCATAGTGCTGGGTGTACGAAGCACGTAAAAGAATGCTACAGCTTTCAACACTAAAGCTCAAACAATGTATTGGCATATGCCGAAGTTTTTAAGCTACGACTACACAGTTGAAAGCTATGAGATACTTGAACATGACAGACGAAATAAACAGAGTATAAAAGCAAAGTTACAAACAGAAATACCATAATAAACAGAGACAAATAGACTGATAGTCTATCTGTCTCGGATAGAATATATAAAAATGTTTAATCGTCTAGGTTGTTTTTTAACAAAGGTTTTTTTTTTTGTGAGAAGTGTATTTTTCTGAAGGCCAGACGATTTGTGTTAAAATTGTTATATTTTTCTGGCCTGTTATAAAATAAAAGAAGACATATCTAGGCTGATTTACAGGCAAATAAACTAACATACTCAAGAGCGAGAGCCGGATGTGAACGGGACAAGGCCCCGTCACAAAATGACCATTATCGTCGTTTACGCATCGGCCTGACGAGTTCCGGTCGAAAAATAAAATAATATTTTAAAGTGATTCTATTTTTCGACCAATAAAAATGCTTCCCTCCTAATTACACTCGCGTCGTTTTTCGAGCATGTTAAGCCATAAAAAACATCATAAAAGGGGTCACACGGGGAAGTACTAGCAGTCAACAGGAGGCCAGGGAAGAGATCTGTCACGGTCAGTCTGGGAAGTCAGAAGCAGTCAGCAGGAGGAGCGCCCCATCAATCAGTGAGAACTACTATGAGAGAACAATACCATAAGGTCGCTGTCCGAAACCCGCACGTTCCTATTGAAATAAATCACGTAAATCTATTTCTGCTGTTGTCGTATTTCTTTCTTGCAACCATACGCTTGTCTATAACAGGCCCTTCAGGCTCAAGCAGTTGACCGCCAAAATTATTTGTCACGGATTCGTTTTTCGAATTCTTGGAGAAAAGTTTCATATATAGTGGCCACTGAGAGCCGATTTCTTGGAACCCTTGTGAAAACTTGAAGCGAGTCGATATGACGATCCCTTTTTCAATAAAAAGGACTGCTATCAGCGGATAAAGGGAGGGACAAGAAGAATGAACCGTTGACGAAAGAGCAATTAACGGTCGAAGAGGAAGGTAGTAGTGCCCACGATTCAAGAGGACTGATCTGGCCGAGGGGGTCATAAACACACGAGAAAATTTTTGGACAGCAAGTGGACAAAGCAGGTCGGCAAGATCAAAAAAGACATTTGTCATTAAGAAGAGGGCATCAATGAAAGCCCCAGTTACTAGTAAGCCTTGGAGATACCAAAATTTTAAGTAAAAACTCTCCTGTGGCTGAACAGCCTAAAACGAAAAGATTTCGAAGAAATTTTCCCAAGCACGAACTGTGTGAAGTTAAAAGGGACCCTTTTATTTTTTAAAATAATTGCTGTGAAAGTAGGTCGTTTTTTTCTCAAAGATATTTGAACCCTTGTTTTTACTGATTTCTTGTATTGTTTTCTCCTTTTGTCATTTACAAAATCTTTGTTTTACCCTTATTGTAATTTTCCACTTTACCTTTAAAATTGTTATCCTGCCTTTGAGGCGCGCAGAAGGACATTTTTGTGCAAACTTGCATAGTACCTTTTTATCGTAATTGTGTAAACTGTAAATAAATGCGTTTTTCCTTTTGAGATTTTATGCAGTGGTTGTCTTGATTTAAAATTTTGCACCTCTTGTGTCTACCTGTTTCTACTAAGTTTTTGTGTTTGGCACAAGAACTTGGATTTGTTAGGAATAAATTTTTTACAAATCATGTCCCGCGTGGGGCCAAAAATATAAACTTTGCAACAGTGGAAATCATTTTGCACTGAAATGTCCGAGGAAGCATCCTATGAGAAAAACAGAGGTTAAGACTAAGCATAAAATTAACCGTTTTTCAAATTCTTCCAATGACACTGATTATGAATATGTGTAAACTCAGAGAGTGACAGAGAGAGAGAGAGAGAGAGAGAGAGAGAGAGGTGGGGGGAGCAGCCAGATGAGATTATTTATGCAGATATGGTACTAGATAAAAAGAAGTTTATTTTGTACGTGTGCGCCCGTATAAGAAAGGTGATCGAGTGTGGGAGAAAAGCATTATAAACTACCGATTGGATGAACGTTCGTACAAAGTCCAGACAGTGGGTGGAACCTATCGGCGAAACAGACGTTATCCACGCAAATCTTCTGAACTAGTAGAGCATGTAAGAAATGTTCACTCTAAGTTTATTACATGACATGGCAAAAATACAAAGAACTCCTGCACCTCTAACAGTATCCTCATCAGCCTCAGCTGTTGCGAGCGAAGAAACTAATACAACCGAACCATAAAAATGCAAATCTCCTGTTCGAATTTACACACGTGCCGGACGAGGGATACGACATCTAGCGAATCTGAAAGACTATGTCAAACTGGTAAAGGACTGTACGTAAGCCCGTAGTCTCTACTTACAAAAGAGGAGATGTTATATTATTATTTAATGTATACTCCCTTTGCATTACAGTTTAATGTATGCTCCCTAATCGACGTTAAGGAACGTGATTTTCGCTTCATGATACGCCCCTTTTGTCCCTAACAGATTCTCATTCTCTTTCTTCCATTACCTAATAAACGCCGGTCACGTTTCGTGTCGGCTCTCTCATACCTGCGTCTGTCCTGTTTTCCATGTCTTAATGTAACACGTAGCTTAGTACAATAGAATTTAATTAAATTTTTTGTAAAAATTAAAAGTTTCATTAACACACAAAATACATTCTGGCAAAAGATTTTAGGTCAAATGAGACCAAAGTAAAATTTTGGGGGAGGAACAATAGGTTGTATATCTGGCGAACTCCTAATACGCCTTTTGAAGAGAAGAATATGATACCAACCATTAAATATAGTGGTGATAGCATTATGATCAGGAGGAACAGGCAAAATAGTACACAATGGATTCTGCTAAATACCAACGAAAGGACGAATGTGTCTTGTCCTCGGTTCAAAAGTTGGATTTAGATCCGGGCTGGATCTTCAACAAGACAATGATCTGAAGCATCAAAGCAAACCCACAAAAGAATGGGTTTGTAAAAAGAAATTTCAAGTCTAGGAATGCCCTAGACAAGGTCCTGATGTAAACCCAATTGAAAATCTGTGATTTGAGTGAAAGAAGGCAATGCATGCAAGAAACCTAGGTAATGTCGAGCAATTGTACACGTTTTGCCTAAACGAATGGTCAAAAATCAGCACTCACTACTGCGAGAAACTTCTTAAAAATTATAGAAAAAGTCTGGTTGACATTGTAACTTCAAGAGGAGCAGTCACCAAATATTAAATATAAGGGTTCATTTACTTTTTCTCATCTTAATTTTTAATTAATTTTTATTCCAGCTTGATAAATGTTATGGTCTGGTTCCTTGTACCACGGTGATAGTCCAAGGTAGAACCAATAAAGAAGAGCGCGAACACAGGTATGGAATAACACAGATATATTACAAACAGGAATATATACAGAGAAGTAGAAGTGTTAGTATGAACAATCAGGTTTAGTAGAGAGAACAATGTAGTCTCGACCAGTATCACTATTCCAATGTCTTGCAGTAATTGTCTGAACGTGACTCTGTTTCGGATTGCCTCTGACTCGATTTGAACTACTGACTATATTTAGTCACACCCCACGTGGGCATCATGTGGCACAAGGCCGGTTTAACGTGGGATCTCCGAGCCCGTGGGATCTCCGAGCCCGTGGGATCTCCGAGCCCGTGGGCTCGGCCCAAAAATATGCCCATTGAACCCGTATAAACGGGCTCAGGGCCGGTTTACCTCCCCGAACGAGACTCCGCCCCTCGGCGTAGCCTCGTTTGGGTTCCTCTCCGCCCGAAGGACTGACTCTTGCCTACTCCTGGGACGCAGTATTTATTAAGTATGGAATAGTCCATTATCATTATTATGGGTAAGACCCCATAACAATAAAAAAATTTGAAAGTGGTTGTAATTGATTTTATAAAGGTTTTTCTTAATGAATATATAGTTTAAGATTTGTTGATCATCTGGAAAAAGAGACAACTTATTCAAATATTATCGTAGGGGTTCACTTACTTTTGCACAGCACTGTATATAAAATAAATTGTCTTCGGTGAGCGCAGAGTAAAATTCTGAGATTCATTTCGAGTAGAAATAACGTTTCCAACACTGAGAAATGCAGTACTATTTCACAGTTCTCGGTCACCCATTCTGTTTAAATGTTTTAAATATGTATCGAAACAATGACTATCCGTATTAAAAATGTTGATAACATCTTGTTTTGGCTTTGCCAGGCTTTATTATGTAAAGTAAGTGCAATATAAATTTGAATTCATAAATAAATCACAAAGAAATTGGTCCTATAAACCTAAATTTAGCATAATCTACCCTCTCCCAGTATAGACCCATCAATCTCTTCAGTGTTATCAGTAAGCTTTTCGAGGCAATAATCAACAAGTTCGTTGAGCACCTAGAAAAGAACAATTTCTTCAGCGACGAGCAGTACGGATTTCGATTGGCCCAATCCACTGCTGACGCTCTACCATTACTTACAGAATTAGTGAGGTTCTTGAAGACAAGCATAGACCATAGAATTAGATATGTCGAAGGCCTTCGACTAGGTATGGCGCAATGGTTTGTAACATAAACTCTCCAGTTATGGAATCAATGGAAGGGTCTTTTCAATTATAAAATCCTTTCTAACGTGTAGGTTCCGTGTTGTGGATTCCGGGTTGAAATCCGGTACCAATAAATAACAAACTCCAGGAATGAATATATGAAAGTAATGTATTAACGTAATAATACAAACTCGTAATGCAGGTTAGTAGTTCCAGGAATACGTATTAGTAGCAAAATATAATATATACAGTCTTTGGTATTGAAGTATCGCTGTATGACTTCTTACTGAGTCTACGTGCTCGCTCACTGTGACTCCTACAACGCTGTTACCTCACCCTCACTCTTCCGGTTACCTACAACCTTTTACTCTGTCACTCTGAACGCGACTCCTCGGTCTTGCTCTCGGTCTTGCTCTCTCTCTCTCTCTCTCTCTCTCTCTCTCTCTCTCTCTCTCTCTCTTGCAGTAGTATATGTATATACTGGGTGAGTTCATTTGTATAAAAAGAAGTGGACCCCTCAACATTCCGGAAGGTAGTTATTAACGGCCAGTCCTCCGTGGCCCTGGGGGTTAATGCAGGCCTATCCCAGGGGTTACTTCTCGGATCAATCCTCTTTCTGATTTACATTAATGATCTGCTTAAAAATATACTCAGATCATGTGTAAACATCTATTTACGGAAGCACATCTAAAACTCTTGATGATCAGAGTTTGGTAGCTGATCTCTCATCCGGTCTAGCACTACCTTCCCAGTGGGGGAAAAGTGGTTGATTACATTCAATGCCTTGAAATGTAAACGTTACATTCCATCATCACCGTTCCAACCCCGAGCTACCACTAGTTAATATGAATTGATGTCCCCTTGAAAGACTATTGGGCCTTAAACTCACCACTGACCTAAAATGGAACTCTTACATACGGCCCATCGCCAAAGATGCAAAAAAAAAAAAAAAAAAAAATGGTCGGCACCCTGTACTGCTCCAGTAAGTACCTAACCTCGCATGCTATCCCCTACCTTTACAAGAGCCAAATCAAGCCGAAAATCGATTACTGGACGGGAGCTGCCCAGTCCTCACTTTCAAGTATCGATAGAATCCTTTTGGATGACGAATTATTTTGCACCCTCTAACCTCTCTCTCTCTCTCTCTCTCACACACACATACACACACACACACACACACATACAGGCGGGATGTGGTGAGCCTCTCGCTGCTCTGTCGCTACTACCATGGAAAGTGCTCGGACGAACTGCATTCCTTTGTTTCGCTACTTACATTGTAGCAAGCCACCCACATTCCCTCCGTCTTCCATCGGGGAGAAGTCAATTTCACTCGAATAAATTCTTCCCGCCAAATACCGCTCTGTGGAATCAACTCTCAAAAGGATGTTTCCCGTAATTACTACAAGCTTAAACTGTTCAAGTCTATGATTAACCATCGTTATCTCCTCCTCCTCCAATCCGTATAAACAACCTTTTAACGAAACTTTCTAGCACGAGTGGCCCCAGGCCTTGTACAGGGTGAACCTTACTGTAAACATATATATATATATATATATATATATATATATATATATAAACAATATAACCGAATAATTTATTATTTAATTATTTTTACATGCTAATATCGGTTCCTTGACATTTTATAACTTCCGTCATTTTTTCATTCATTGATTTTGTTAACTTTTCTGCTGTTCCGACTTTAACACAATTTGCAGCAGTTTTGCTTCTCAGATATCTGTTTTGATTTGAATATCATTTTCCATTCCGACAGGCATTTCTTTTAATGATGAATCACAAAGGGACTATTGGATTAATATCGGGAGAGGTTAAGGATATTCCATTAACTAACTGTCTTCAAAATCTTTTTTGTTTTGAAGCTTGATGGAATCTACACTCGGATTCTGATAGCTATACTTAACATCTTTTGAAGACACCATCCAACTAAATCACAGCTCTATGGACCCATCCCTGATATTTCTACAATCTGACGCGAACGCAGAATGTGCTTTACAGGAAACTGGTGGTGAGCAAAACAAGAACTTTCGTGTGATCTACTGCTCTGGACACCTAGCCATGGGGCAAGACAGATTGGCCACTCAGCAATCAACTACATTGACCAGCTATTTTATGACATAGAATGCCACCCTAATGACATTCCAAAGAGCGTGATAGACTCATGAGTGTACGATTTAACTCGACCGAATAAAAATAATGGTAATACGGATATAAGGTGAAACTTTTATAATATATAGTTACAAAATATAAGCATATTCTAATATTGATTGGTTAATAAGAATTTCTTTTTGACATTAAGAACGTGTAGAATAAAATCTGACAGAGTAAATCACTTTATTCAATTAATTTTTTCGACCATTAGTTGCGTATTTCCCTTCTCAAAAAGAAAAATTTCATTCGGTTCCTTTTCAATGTTTTTTTCATTTTTCAGTGTTTCCAACCTTCTTTAGATAGTATCAGGTTGATTGCTAATCTCTTACTTTAAATTCAAATTTTGAAATCTAAGATAAAACAGACAAGCAGGATGATGATTGTCAAAAATGTCAATGAATATCAATAAGCAATATTTTGAAATATTAACCCTAAGTTACTCAGATGCGTTGTTCTGTTACGCCAATTTTTTTTTTAACATACTCCTAATTTTTAGTTGGCAACTGATTTCTTTTGCTCCATCCCACTATTCTCCTGTTTCAATGAGGGGGTGGTACACTTGTAGCTCAGTTGTTGTAGGAAGCAGACGTCGCTTTGTCTTCTTCGGGGTCTCCTGTCAACCCGTCTGACTAACGAAATGCTCAAACAATTTACAACATATGTTTATGCAACAAATTTATTATAATTTTCTTTTCAATGAATAATTATATCTTCAGTTCAAGTTTTGATTTAATGTATATTATAACGGAGATTGCCTGTCATGTTATTTTTTCAGCAGTACGACAATATTTTACACACTTGTAACACTATAAACATTTTTGTATTGGTGTGTATAAACATCCCAGAGGACTATCCATTTTCGCAAATCCGAGGTGACTAACACAAGGTGAAATAAAGTAGTCTCAGTGTTTTATTTGATGTGTTGTCAAAAACTGTCGGTCATATTTAAGTAATTTTGCAAATGGATTCAAGTTAAATAATATAAAGATATATTCCTCCGTGTTTTCCTCTTTATCGACAATTACTTTTTTAATTAAAGTAATAAAAAAACGTAAGGAAACGATAACAAAATGCGCAGGTCTAGGCACTTCAGACGACGTGTTCTGCTCACAGCCATACTGACAGGATCCAAAAGAATACGAGTATTACATTTGGAGCCGGCTTAGCTGCAGGGTTTCCTGGAAAGTTGTCAGTGTTAACAGCCAACCGCCTTCGGGGATCCACTCCGGGTTTTCTGTTTAGATTTATTTCCATAAACTTTTCCGTAATTAGAAATGACCGTAAGGCAGCGAAGATTTAAAATCAGGGTTTTCCCTCATCTAGATGGACTGCCTTCCCGGGCTGTCGAGCTCCATCTATACGAAGTAGCTGGTTATGAAGCGCCAGTTGTCCACCTTCGCCCAGGCTCCGGCTTGGAGCTGGACTTAGTTGTCAGAGGCTATTTGAGATGCATGTCAGCGAAGCATTTTATAGACAATGGGAACTTGTCGGCACCATCATCTCGGTTATGACATCTATCTATCTATCTATCTATCTATCTATATATATATATATATATATATATATATATATATAAAAGGAAGACGTTATAGTAGTTCTAACAAGAGAAAAGTGTGTATATTAAAAAGAAGGGAGAAACCGCAAACGTTTTTGGTTGTAATGTGAATTTAAAATATGTATATATATATATATATATATATATATTATGCTTTATTTTCCATAATTTTGCTCCACGCGTTTCCGGTCCCGCGTCCTTCATCATGCAAAGAGTGGATATTTCCACATATTTTTAAAAGGAATTAATTTTTCTTATGTTTTTCGATGTCAAATATTCTCGATGTAGACATAATCTTTTTTGTTTGTTAGTGACCCAAATGTCTTCCGTGAACTGGCAGTGAAAAAGTTCTGCGTGAAGGGTAATAAACAATATTAATAAATAAAACGTACTATAAAACAAAAATTCCAGAAACACTAGGTGATAGGAACAACTACAAATTAATCGACACCAACATATACAAAAACATTATATCAAAAATTACAAAACTGCGCAACACATAAAATATTAACAAAAAAGAAAAGGATTTCCTAATAAACTTTGCACCAAAAACAAGCAATTTCTACGGATTACCAAAAATTTACAAATCGAGTGGTATAAAAGCAGCTATCCAGAGACAAAAAAAATGAATATATTAGCATCCCAAACCACAGTGACCTTACATTCAGACCCATCGTAGCAAGACCTGCCTGTACAACTAGCAAACTCAGTTACCTAATAGACATAATATTACAACCATATACTAAGCATATTAAAAGCTACATCTGAGACGATATTCACTTCCTTAGCTCCATTCTACAAAAAGTAGATCCGGGAACACTTATGGCAACTTTTGACATTAGTCCTTTATAGTTCTAAGCAACATTTGTTTTTGTTTTTTAATTATCCCTCTTCTACCATCCATGTATAAAGGCTCATTAGTCACGTTACTCGCTGTTCTACCCTGTTCCGCTTGCCTTCGACATGTCATTTGAGTGTCAAATTTTCCAAGCCTTCTTTCCTCATTCTGTAATTTCAACTGATTTTCTCATTCTAAGTATAAGTGAGCTTCCATTTCCCTTATAACTTTCTCGTTGATTACACGATCAGTATTCTCAGTATCCTTCTGTATGACTAAATTTCTTTTGCCTCAAATCTTCTCTTTTGGAGACATTGTTCAGCCTTCATTGCCATATAGGAGAAGTGACATTACACTGCAATTATGTACTCTTTTCTTTGTGCCTAAGGAAAATTTCCTGTTTCTTAGTACTTTGTTTTAGGCTTCTTTAGCTATTTCACTGTACTTCTGGATTTCCGATTCACAAAAAGGAATAATGTTGCTATATGATTAAATTTGAATGTTGCCTGTTGATGGGTTTCGTATCAAACGTACCGCCAACGATAGGGGATCCATATTGCTTATATAACGATCATAGAATGTAAAACGACCTGAGCGTTGCGGGGGAAAAAAGATGAAAGAAGAAACTAACTAATGAAAAAGAAATAAAGGCTAAAACTAACAATAAAATAATATTAACAGCCCGTCTTAAATCCCCAGACAAAATCCATAAATCCAGATAATATAAACGGCCAAATGTAAGCCTAAACTGCAGAGGAAGCTATAAATATCCTAAAGTGACAAACATTGGAATCTGCTTGTTGCTAAGCAACGTTTTATCCAATGATAGTATTGGAAATCATCAGGTGGCAGCTGTTGGGTTAAAAATGTCTTCTATTCGGAATTATAACATGGAAATGATTTTTTCATTGTTGCTGATAAGTGCCTACTGGCTGAGATTAATTTAAGAGACATTAACACCGTCGTGTAAGTAAAGTAGACGGTTATTCCTTTCCTAAGAAGATTAAGAGAAAGATTAATAACATGAATCTACTTAAAAAGAATAAGTAAATAAATAAAAGTAGATCTTTAGAAGACAAGGCCAAGAAGAGGGTCACCGTCTCTGATAAGTTTTTTGATATATTTTTCATGGCTCTTGGCAGTAACCTGACAATAAAGAAAACGATTGGTATGGCCTTTGTAACTGAAATTATTTTAATCAGTTGCTGATTGATAGAATTATCTTACTTCCGTTAAGCTGTTCCCCGTGAAAGTGGGGTAAATATAGACCACAGAACAATTTTCTTGCAAAAAGACCATTCACCACGTAAGCAATTTTATTTATGTATGAGCTTACATTTCATTACTACCGGTTTCTCTGTAAGGTATAGATATGATTTTTTTTTAAAAGGAAGCACATGATTTATACGACAAGTTTACTCACTACTTTACATTACAAGGTTTATTCTATCATTTAAATTTCCCTCATTATAGGCATTATTATATACGTGATATAATAACACCGTACTTCACGGATGAAACGGAATAGCCGAATGGAAAAGGAATGACGAATATCTTTTATTCTCAGGGAGAGTTTTGTAATGCTTCGTCGTACACAAAATTATATATACAATGTACCACAAGCAGATAAATTATAATATATATGCAACAACAACCAGTGTGTAAAGAAGGGGAACATTACTTGTAATATTTCCCGAGAGAAAAACTGAAGTCACAGCGGTTTCTCTATGAACCTAATAAGGCCATGTGCTTTTTTCCTGTACAATCTACTGCCGTGGGCAAGAGAAGTCCTTCTTCAGCTGGCTCTACATCACAATTGTCCATCGTCAGTCTATCCCCTGACGTAACTCATCGGTCGTCACGTGACCCTTTGACTATCTCAACGAAAGAGAGACAATTACCTTTTGTATCCCTACAAGTTCATATTTCATAACGTCCGGTTTCTTTCTAATATATTTATATACCCACTCATTAGTCTCAAAGGGAGTTTTTGAAAAGATATACCACATTAATGCTTATAAAGAAGGAGTTCCCAAACTTTTTTGCATCATTGCCGATTTTCATATGGAAAAATTTTCCACCGCCCACCTATATAGTAAATATTCAAAAGCATACCAAAATTGTTTGGCTCTTGAGCCTTGTATTGCGTGAAAATAAGCATAAGAATACATCCAAACTAGTCTTGTTCTTAAGTATGGGGATTAAAGACATTTTTTTTACTAATGTTCACCCCAATATAAGGCCCAAGAGCCTCTCAAAGTAGAAGGTTACAGTTTGGGGTTTATAATAGCGTAGAAAAGGACAAGAGTTGGAAGTATAGAGCTGAAGCAGACTTTAGAAGGAACCGGAAACCCAATCCTAAACCGGAAACAAGGAATAAGCCTCTACTGTTCAAAAGACCGGGTGTGAACCGGACGATAAATGATCCTATCTATTGGTTCCTCAAAATATTCTTTTTAGCACCGAATAAAAATTAAGGCTGGTAGACAAAATATTTAATGAGAAAGTGGAGACGTATATTAGTTGATGAATTTAAAAAAAAAAAACTTTGTCAAGGAATGCAGCAAAAGATCAGGAGATGTTGTTAATGTTTTGAACTGTCCGGGTCAATAGATCAACGTATCTCCTTATTGAGGAGAACAGAATCAGAAGTTGTCGTGGGAAACATGTTGAAATTGATAATCCGTATAAAATCACGGTAATAGCGAGCAATTTGTCCTGTATCATCGGGGAAAACGTGGTGGGTTTGTTTCACATATCTGCATTAAGTTTCGTATCTTTGCCCGGAGTCGCTGGTCGGTCACGCGCTTTCACGGAGTCTAAATCTTCTTTTTCTTAATGCTGGAAATATTGACCTGCCTGTCCTCATCTGTCTTGGTCGATGAGGAGTGAATGAATAGCCATTTTAACTAGCCGACGACCTTCTTTAGTCTACAAGCTCACGAATCTATCTTTTCCCATTATCACGGGTTTCAAATTCTGTTCTGTTTGGTGGAAAATATTCCAAACGATAACTTTTCTTCTCAATCTATCTTTTCCAGAACATCCATTTTTTTATTACATTGAGCCAAGCACCGTGTTGCCACAAACAGACTCAGAATCAAGGCTTATAAAAAAAAGTCGCGTCTGAACAGCTTATTGGTTAATAATGTCTTCGTTTGTAGATAGTGTTAAGGGACAGAGTGTTGTATTTTTTTTTCACATAAATTTTTATACAAGAACCAATAAAAAAATGAAATTCATGCTTAATTTTTAACGTTGGTTAAGCGTAGCCAGTCTAATTAGTGATCATCACACTTTTCTGCCAAATGCAGTAGGTGTCTCACACAGATAATGTACTTTTGCATTTGGTGCCGTTCATAGAAGCCAGGTGCAGAAATGACTTAAGATGAACTCAAAGTGGCCACCCACGTGATCGACATAACTGCGCCTGGGTTATAAAGCGCGAGAAAACAACCATATTATATGTAGTTATATACACACCCATCCCAATGAGACTGATAGTCACTCTCAGACATCGTAGACGAGATTATAAGGTCCACGTTTCGAATAACGGGCCATGGATCCGCTGACACAAACTGCACGCTGAACGACAAGTATTGGAAGTAAATAAAAATGTATAGTTAAATATGAGCGCTTGAGTTTCGTGTTACAGTGTAACCCGGATATAAGAGAGTTGTCGGGACCGGAGACGAAGTCTCTTATATCCGGGTTTGGTCTATTTTATATACATTAACACAGGCTCTAATTTGGGACCAGAGAAAATCTCTCTTATATCCGGGTTTCTCTTATATCCGGGTCTCTTATATCCGGGTTACACTGTATCATTAATCGGCACAAGGACATACTGTCATACAAAGAATTTATACTAACGGCAGACGGATGACGTTGCCAAAATTAGTATATAGATTAAAAGCCCCCCCCCACACACCTGTCTTCTTTTCTCTGTTACCCACAGGATGCCTTAAAGATAAGACGTGTCTTGATACCCTAGAAGGGGACTCTTCAGTCCCTGTGAACCATATGTCTCATCGAACACAACACAGCATAGCAAACAGTAGATAAATGATTTTAAGTTTACTTAATTACATGCAAGCATATCTAATAATTCTATCAAACCAAAAAAGAACTTTTCTCGAAACGTCTCCCACAATCTTAACACACACACACACACACACACACACACACACACACAAATACCGTTATTCGCCCGTTTTATAGTCATTTTACATAGTTTATTCAGGCAATAAAATAGGTTGTTTTTAACTGTACGTATCTGCTTGTAAATTCAATTCCCACCCTCTTGATTGAGGAAATTCCCATGCGTCCACAATAATGTCAACGAATATTACAATATATCCTATCAACACGAATATATCCCTTCAACAATGGCTAATCCCGCTGGACCGCCTAAAAGACAACATACACCAAAATGGCTCTCTTTCTCTCTTTATAAACCAAAGGCTTTTATAACAGATGACTCTTTTCCGATTCTAGATCGCGATCAAATTAAAAGGAAACTCTGTCTAAGTAACAAAACTACGAACATTCCGGTGCTCGCTACTTCATTCTTTTACAGCACTTAAGACTATGCAGTGTGTAGAGTTCTACCCATGAGCTAACAAGCCATGCGTTACTATCCCATGAATAACCAACAACTAAAACACGTTTTATTTTAACTCTACGTACTTTCACTTTCATTTCTTCCTATTTCTCAATGTTTTCGCGATTTTCACTCAACGCATTTGTAACATTTCCATGCACCACGTGGTTAAATAAATGAAAATAGGAATGCCAAAAGAGTTCTCTTTAAATGCTTAGTCAAGTTATGCTAGCCACGTGACACGGCAGAATATAAGCAGCGCCGATTTTAAAACATTCTTTTTACATGATGTTCGCATTGTGAACAGATTTGCAGTAGGAACTGCACTTCAGCTTCTCGCTACCTTTCTATTTTTTTGAATGCAAATACACTCTACGCATATCGAAACATTTTGACATCATGTGCATGGCAATAAACTACATCCGGTAGCAAGGTTTCTGATCGTGAGGTTTTGAGGAGCGTGGAACCACCTCTTAATTGTTATTGTTCCCAGGTCGATCCTGACTCGGGGTAGTAGCACCTGTTAGGGTCCCAGCTATTGGTAAATAGTTAACCCCCAAACCGGGATCAAAACATGATGAAAGTATAAAAATAGATTTTTATGGTACTAAGAATAAATTTTGAAAAGATATTACCAGCAATATATTTAAAAAAATAAATATTACCAGCAATACACTTTTGAAAAAAAATATTACCCGCAATACATTTGACTGTCGACAAAAACCCTCTTTACAAAAATACTTCAATGAAACCTGATCTGCAAACTGATTTCTTACAAAGAACACATATTCTATTCATACGAACCTATCCTAAAAAATTTTCCCGCTTTAAATAACCCATTGAGGTTGATATGCCGTAAAACAAAATAAATCATATACCGAAACATTTTGATGTCAGTGGTAATGAAACGGGGTCTTTGTTTTTGACGTCTTTCCTTCATATTTCAAGTTTTCTTTATTTTTTTTTTTTATTATTCTTTGTTTCATTTTTTAACATGTTTGCGACGTATTCCGAAACTGTAACACGTCGTAATATATAAATATTTTACGATAATTAAAAATGCCGCACGCAAGCAACTAAACTACTTTGTAATTATTGTTATTTTATCTCTGTCATTAAACGTCATTGTCTTGTTGCTACGAGCGACTTCCTCGACTTATCATTTTATCTAGCTCTTTCTGCCATTGCTTGACAAGTCTATGTATAATGCAAATCTATTGCTACTGATTTTATTACAGAAAGGCATTGAATATCAAGGAGAAATGTTGTCAGTGACAAGGAATCAAGACAAATCGGTCCTGTGTAATGTAAATGCATTGAAAGTGATATTAATATAGAAATGAATTAGAAACGAGGAAGAAAGTGTTCATAAATAAAGACAAGCATAACTGACAGAGTATTGGCACTGTTTATATATACACTGACATTGTAAAAGTTATGAGGACGTATCTAATATTGTTTAGAAATCCCTTTATCCCGCTGAAATGTAACAACTCAGTGTCATCGATTCCACAAATAGTCAGAAAACATCTGGAGAGATGCTGATATAATCAAGCCGTTAACATTCCCCACTACCAAAAATAAAGAATATTGGCAGGAAGATTCCATACAGGAAAAATATCATATGAATCAAAGTAAAGAGTACTGAAATGTTATGTAGCATCGATCCTTCTATATGACAGTGAATGCGGGATAATCTCCTCACAGATGAAGAAGGGATTTGAGAATACCATAGACTGATTATGTGAGCAACAACGAATTCCTGGAGAATAACGGGCATCTATACTTAAAATCAGGAAGAGGCAGTTGAAATTTCTGGGACGCGTAATAAAGAAGGAAGACCTGGAAAATTTGATACACACAAAGCATATTGAAGGTAAGAGGGACAGATGGAAGCAATATGCAACCTACTTGGTGAGCTTGTATGAATGGATGGCGGAGCAGTGTTTGGGAGATATGGCAAAAAAAAAAGAGAAGTTATTAAGAGCTACAAAGGAGAAATTGTGGAGAGCGATGATCGTTAATGTCTTTTCTTCAAACATTTTCATGGTAACTTTTCTGATAGGCTTTCCTTCTTGGCGCCTCGACTGCATGAATTTAAGCGTGCTACGAGATTAGTAACAAGGTCCCACCGCTTTACTGTTTTTAATCTAGGGCACATAATAATGAAAGAAAACTTGGAAAATTTGATACTCACAGGACAGATTGGCGATAAGAGGGACAGAGGAAAACAACACCCTATCAACTTGGTGAGCTTGTGTGAATGGCTGACAGAGCAGTGTTTGGGAGATATGGCAAAGAGAATGTTAAGATTTCTTCATCTGTGAGGAGATTATCGCGCTCGATACAACCATATTTTCTATTCTAATAGTTTCTTTTCTCGTGCTTCACGCTTATGAAACTCCCGATTACTTCTTCCCTGCCACATACAATTTTCAAAAATTTAAATTCAACGCTGTACCGTTCGCGTCCTAGTGACATTATCGCCCTGTTTGGGGTGAAATGATTAAAAGATAAAGTATAGCAAAAGTTTCTACGCTATAAGACGAAGTTATGATACCGAAATATTTATATTACTTTAACAGAGCCCTGTTATGCAATAACTCTGGTTAATCGGACCTCAGTGCGAAAAAAAATCATTTTCCAACGAATCAGAGTGCGAAAAAAATAATTTCCCAACCAATCAGAGTGCGAAAAAAAACCATTTTCCAACCAACCAGAGTGCGAAAAAATAATTTCCCAACCAATCAGAGTGCGAAAAAATAATTTCCCAACCAAACAATTACCTCTGCGCTTCCGATCCGTTATCCATTACATTACCATGCACATCTGTATAATTCGCCAAATATGAACAAATAAAGACGACTAGATAAAAGTCGGAAGGACATAAATGATGTCTTTACTTTCTAAAAAGAGTATACGCTAACCTAGTATAGAAATAGTGGGCCTTCTCCCCAACCCTGAAAAAGAAAGCTAGTAGATGTTTTGCAAAAGTCTTTACTCACAAGTTAATCACATTATGCTTCAAAGGAATGTCTCTGCTTTTACTGGCGTCTACGAAAAGTCTGTTTCTCTGCCAAAACCAGGCTACACTTATTGGCTGTTAAATTGTCACATGACCAACCAAGTATGCTAATTGATGAAGAGGGGTTAAAGTTATCTCGACATGACCAATGAAAACTGTCTTTTCTTTTATTAACCTTACCTAGAACGATGACCATTTCTCCTGCAACTCGCCGATCATGCCAGATCAAGTTTCTGACAATGATATGCGTACAGCGTTCTTTTAAGAATGATTTCTCATTTCCGGCATACCCGTAAATCCTGGTTTTATGGGTAGATTTTATGGCTACGTTTATTAACTGACAAATAGGAATTATTCCAGTATATAAACATTCACTATTTCCCTCGTCCTGCTATTCGCTGGATATAAGACATTAAATAGAAAATTCAACAATTCATATGTAACCCAAGATGATATGTAATGATCATATTCTTATCGTCTTCAATAGTTATTAATTTCTCTGTTTATAATTCCCATGAATCCTTGTTGCTCGACTCCTTTCAGGAAGATGTATCAAGCATAAAAGAACTCAGGAGAATAAATACGATGTATAGCGACTGGTAGGCATAAAGAAAGGTATTTATTATAATTATAACAAGACGGAAATAGTCAGAGTAATATTTTATTTTTATTAATATTATTATAAGTGAACGTGAATGTACAGATGTTTTTTGTTTTGTTATCATTTCACCCCAAGCAAGGCACTAACTTGCAGGGAGTTACTGAGTGTTAGAGAATATATAACAAAAGTTTCTCTGCCAAAACCAGGCTACACTTATTGGCTGTTAAATTGTCACATGACCAACCAAGTATGTTAATTGATGACAATTTTTTTAGCTTAAAAAAATAAATCATTTTTTTTCAAAAGTTATTCAACATCGCTTGAAAATGGAACAAAAACTTTAATTTTAAGTTTAAGGTGAACATGGTAATTTCTGTGTTGCGATGAATACATATTTTAAATTATAATATATATATATATATATATATATATATATATATATATATATATATATAAACCTGTGCAGCCTACATTAAATAGCAGGCTGGGCTTTTTAGCCTTTGTTGACAATTAGTCTAGAAATCATCGCGGATTTTTTTTTTCGATAGAACACGTTTAAAATATTCTTGTATTATTTTCCTGTTATTTAAGTGACTTAAAACAACAGTCTATATCAATTGCCCTATCTTATTAAACAACAATTAACAGGTATTTTTCATATTTATATTTTTATTTATAAAGATCTAAAATACTATATTTATTAGCATGCTAGATACGGTATTGTTAAAATTAAAATATTAGAATTTCATTACGCATTTCTTACTAAAGAAAATTCCAATGTATTTTATAAAATAAAATAAATAAATATGCCAATGTATTGTAGTGTATCTTATGTAAGCCCCTAAATAAAAATACTAAAAAAAAACAAACAGTGATGACACCTAACTCTTAATCTATATTTACTTTGCCTTCTTAAATTATACTTGTATCCTGATTCGTCAAAAAAGCCAACACCTTCTTAAATTTTTGTAATCCCAAACCCCTACTAACTTAAACTATATAATACTATTTAGCTTTAAAAAATAAATCATTTTTTTTCAAAAGTTATTCAACATCGCTTGAAAATGGAAGAAAAACTTTAATTTTAAGTTTAAGGTTTAGGTAAACATGGTAATTTCTGTGTTGCGATGAATACATATTTTTAAATTATAATATTAATATATATATATATATATATATAAACCTGTGTAGCCTACCTTAAATAGCAGGCTGGGCTTTCTAGCCTTTGTTAACAATTAGTCTAGAAATCATGACTCTAATAAACGGTGTGTATTGATTAAATGACAATATGAGATGTGAGACTTTATTACTTAATATTTTATTCAAACCAGTATTTTGTCAGTAGCTCTCGACCAGTCTGTAGTGCGAACCCTCTTACTCCCAGGTGTGATTCATTGGCCTTACATTTTGTTCATGATATATGAGAGACTTCTCCAGATCATCTGTAAGGCAGTAGTTTATGTTATGATGTTGATTGGGGTTAGTAGAGACAAACGCCAAATAACACGTAACAATAAAAAGTGTTTTAATAGGTTGGTAAAAAGGTACAGAAATCGCCTGAGTAGTCAATAACTAGCTCAGCTAAGAACTTCTCTGTCTATCTATCTTCCTCATGTCAACTGACATGCCACTATTTAAAGTCTTTGTTCACAGACGCAGACAAGTTCATCTTCAAGAGGGGTGGTAGGTTTCCGACACAACAGTTTATATATCCATCTGTCCAGCATTCTCGTTCTCACGCTTGTAATACCGGATGCATGTGTGAGTTCACGTACTTCTGTATTCGGTGGTCGGGAGCAACCCCAGCTCAACCTTTCACCTGACTTCCTTTGACGGTTTGATGTGAAGTTTAAGTGCAATATTTATTCCGATATAACACCAATGCTTCATTCTGGATCTGAGCGGCCATAACTCGCCACAACTTCCTGTTCCTTGTAGCTCTTAACCTCTTTGTCCTATCTCTTCTATCCATTCGCACAAACTTGTTAGAGTTTCATTTGAACTGACTAGAAATAACTGTGGGTTCACTGCTTCGTGCAAGACATTTTTTTCTTGTCAGAATCCATCTTAAATATTTATAAGTCTACTATTTGTCTATGCTTTGAATATTGCTGCTACATTTGGTCCATTTCTCCATTTACATTTTTTTAGTAACCCTCATTTCAATTTTGAACATTTTCTTGAATTTTATTGGTTGTTAAATAAAAAATAAGTTTCGAGAAATTTCCATAACAAAACAGTCAAAATTTGTGCAAAAATAGGCTCAACCGACGTAAAAAAATTTTTTCTCAAATTCATCCTTTATTTGAATGTTTCAAGAAATCCTATTGGCTAAAAAATAAAAAAATATATTTGCCCACGCATTTCTCAGAAAAATTCGCAACAGCTACCAAGCCTCATTGGAGCCGACTTCGTTGTTAAGAAAACTATAAATAGAAATAGCAAACGAATTTTCGTTGCATTTGAGATTCACACACGCGAAAGATACACACAGGAATTATATGCCGCCCAAAAAGCAAACTTCCTTTATGAGAGATTAGAAAAATTTACACAACAAACTTTTTCACTCAATATCTTTCATAGAAAAATCTTTTGTCTAAGTTAAATTCAACCTTTTTAATCAAAGGCAGATAACTTTTTAGACATTCATTTCCGAAACAGCAAAGAACTTTTTCTCTAAAATATACCTTTGCACACATCATTACAAACAAAGAAATTGTAAATTGTGTATATAAACAAACATGTATTTTTTGTCGTAATTGAATATCGTTACCATTTGGCCATTTCTTATAATATATGTTTGCGAATATTGAATATTTTATTTACAGCACAATCTTAAATATTCACGCAACTTTCTTAGATCCATTACAGTTTCTTGATAAAATCCAAAAAAACAATCAACAATATTATTGGTCCTGTCATTTTCCTACCGCCATAATATAGCTATCTTGTGCCTTTCCTATACATTTTTTTAGTAACCCTCATTTCAATTTTGAACATTTTCTTGAATTTCATTGGTTGTTAAATAAAAAATAAGAAACACGCCTGAGTAGTCAATAAACTAAAGTCATCTGCCTTCTCATATTTTTGACTTTTTGCAGTATCCTTCTGTAGAACCACATCAATTTACAGTTGAATTGGCTAGATGGAACCGTAAGTTCTATGCTAACAGTTTCTTTTCTCGCAGTTATTGTTTGTGGAACTCCCTTCCGGGCCCATGCTTTCCAACCAACTTTAATCTGCAAAAATTTAAATGCAATGCCAATTGCTGTCTACTGTCCTCCGGATTCATCTTCTTGCTCATTATTAATTCTTCTGTTCCTAATTCTTCCATACCCCGTAATCCCTGGTGTCATAGTGCCTTTACTGCTTTGCATGGGGTGATACTGATTTAAAAAAAAAAAAAATGATAGGATACTGTTTCCTTGTACTACTCATTCCTTCAACATATCCTGGATTTGTTAAATTTTCCAAGCCCTCTTTCTTCATTATATGTGCTCGAAATGTATAATTCTATAATCAATATTTGTTTATTACTCATAAGATAATACGTTTTGCAGGACACAAATGTGGCATAGCCCAATAGTGAAAAACAAGTATCAGTATAACAAGTATATTATTTTGTTCGTATAAAATATTAGTAACTTGAATCCTTTCTCAATTATTCTATACTTAGACTAATGGCTAACATGCAAGTCATTGCGAATGAATTCTATCTTTTTTGGATGTTCCATTATTATAACCACATGCTTATTCTTTTATGTGTCCTGCACCTGCAGGACACAGACGATCATGGCTTTCCACAACTACCTGTCCTTTGTGGCTTTTAGCAGGTTTTCTCCTTTTGCTAAGGCTATCTATTCACATCGTCTTGTCCGATAAGTTACTCACTGCCTTGCCGTATTTTTATTGCCCTAATATGTCCTGTGAGTTTTAAGCTTTCCATGCTCTCTTTCCTCATTATGTGCCGTAGGAATTTCAGTTATCTCTTCCTGTTTCTAAGCACGTGTTCTTCCTCGTTGCTTATTCGTCCCGTTCATGGAGTTCTCAGTATCCTTCTGTAGAACCACATTTCTGCTTCCTCCTCATCTGTGGGGAGATTGTCCAACATTCACTGATATAGAATAGAATGGATATCACATAGAATTCTTGCACTCTTTTCTTTCTAACAAAATTTTTATTGAAGCTGAGTTAATATTTACTAAGACCATTCGATGTATCACCTTGTGTGAGTTGCTGCTTTTATTTTTTTTTTTATCTGTTCGTCATTGGTACGCTATTCTTGATGCATCATTAGTGATCATCGTGCTGCCGATCTAGCCTACTTCCACGAACCAGTAGAACAACAAAGAAAAACAAATCTTGTTATCCTGAAATTTACATCTTTTATAAAACAAGCGACTGTAAGATTTAAGAATAGTGCCAGACATAATGGTATCACCTGAGGATATGGAATTAGAAATGCAATGGGAGAAAAAAAAAAGGTATTGTCAGAAGACAAGGGGAGGAATCTCGGGTTTATTATTTGCGTTGATATTTTTCTCTGGTTCTTTTGCCGTCTGTTTTTTTTATTTGTTGTTTTCTTTTGTTAACTGTTTATTGCTTTTGCTTTCATTTTCCAATATGTTCTCATTTCTGAAAACGTTATTCTGCTTAGTCTAAAAATAATACTAGTAAAATCAGTCAGATTATTAGCATAGGAGGCCGCAGCAGAAAGATTTGGAAAATTAAAAACCAATTAAAGAATCAACAAGAATAATTACGAAAGTTTTAGAGAGGACTTCTGATACTCAATGCTAGTGATTGCCATCAGAAACTTCTGGAGTAAAGATACAACTAATATTAGCAACAACAAGCATAATAATCTATACATCAATACCCTAACATCTACCTACCTTCTGACGTAAGCGACCCCCTTGTGTCTTAGTGGTTTGGTTTGGTTTGGTTTATTTTACGGCATATCAACCTCAATGGATTATTTAATGCCGACAACATTTTTTATTGCTGGTAATATTTTGTTTTGTCAAAAATCTGTTTCTGGTAATATTTTTCCTTCAAAATTGTATTGCTGGTAATAATTTTTTTCAAAAAAGTATTGCTGGTAATAGTTAACTATTTGCCCATAGCTGGGACCCGAACAGGTGCTACCACTCTGGGTCAGGGTGGACCTGGGAACACCAGCAATTAAGAGGTGGTTCCACACTCCTCAAAACCTCCTGATCAGAGGCCTTGGTGCTGGATGTAGTTTATCGTCTTACCCAGGACGAGTGTCTTAGTGGCTTTACTGCATTACATGTGTATAATTGTACGTAACACTTTTCACATAGCACATTGGACTTTAGAAGAAGTGTTGAGATAACATTTTAGCCGGAGGCAGAACATGTTCATAAAAAGGTGTTAAACAGAAATGCTGATTCATACATTTTCTTTTTTGCTAATTTTAATCCAAGGCTCAAGAGCCACTCAAGTTATATCCAAATTACATGGCTCAAGAGCTATTCAAGTGACAATAAAAATGTAATGCTGAATGAGGTGTACAATATAAATGGAAAAGAAGGTGGTAGGAAATTAAAATTAACACAATAAGAAGGAAAGATGAAAATTGACCCTTGACTTGAAGCGGTTGACATCAATGAGTTCAAAGAAGCCCTCGTGTAGGAGTGTCTTCCACAAAAATGGCAGTTATTGGGAAAAATCTGTCGGAATGGAACTTTATTCTTTCATTTGGAACATGGGGAAATCAGGGTGATTCAACTCTTTGGAAGATACATGCTATGTAAAGATCTGAACTGGTGGAACTAAAAAGCATGGAAATAACAATCGAGCCTTGATAGGCTTGCAACATGGTGTCTGTGGGAAAAAAAGTTGTATAATCCTGACATTTTTGACAAGTATAATAATAATAATAATAATAATAATAATAATAATAATAAAAGATTTAGTAGTTTCTACCCTCTAGAGATTATACTAACCAAGAAAGGAAGGAAGTAGATTGGTATCAAATTTCAACTGGTCATAATGTGATTTGCAAAATACACATAACAGAACAAGAGAAATAATTATGGCAATCATTTATAACAGTAAATCAAGTGATAAAAGGTTGACAAATTATGGATGAGAGAGGACTGCAATAAAGAAAAATATGGCTAAAGAGAAAACTGTAGAGAATGTAATGGACAAATAGAAATTATTGTGAATAATAAAAAAAAATGTAAATATCACCAGGTCAGGTAAACCAGGTCACTTGGACTGTCTCTGAATGAGGATGTTCCCAAATGTCTACATGTGACTCCAAAGTCGCCATGGCTGCCTCATCCTTCAAACTTAAAAACAAGCCACTTTGACACACAGCTATGATGCTCACTCATTATTCCTACTCATGAACAAAGACACACAGTGCCTCAATCCTTAGGAGGTATACCCAACTGGTTATATGGTACTGAACAGGATATTTACTATGACCGATCTTAATTCACTGAGACAAAACATTTAAATGTTAACATTGCCAATCAATTAAAATCAGGAACCATGAGAGACATGCCTTGTGCAGCATCATGGCATTTATTATTATTATATTATTAATTTTATTATTATTATTATTATTAATTTTATTATTATTATTATTTTTATTTTCTTTGATTTCTGGCATTTACACATTTCTTTCCGGGTCCCGCCCAGGAACCTAAGGTTAGAAATGGCGTCATGACACTTTCCACTGACAAAAAAAAAAAAAAATTAAATTACATAGATAAAGCACTTCGTAAGTCCACTGCAATCTTTTTCAACCAGTCCGAGGGCTCCAACTACAACAGGCATTGTTGATGTTCCCATATGCCACATTTTCGAGATTTCTATTTCAAGGTCCTTGTATTTTGACAACTTTTTGAATATCTTCAAAGATACATTGCAGTCAGCAGGGACTGCCATGTCAATAAGGAGGCACCGTTTTTGTTTGTGGTCTTTAATAACAATATCTGGCCGGTTGGCCTTGATTGTTCTGTCGTGTGTATTGTGTAGTCCCATAGAATTGTAACAGGTCCTATCTCCGTAACCGGGTCTGGGTGGTGTTCATACCAGTTTCTTTCAGTTTCCTTCCCATAGAAGTTGCAGATTTTCCAGTGCAGATATTGGCCCACTCTGTCATGCCGAGTTTTATATTCAGTGGATGCCAATATCGTGCAACCTGATACAAAATGATCAATTGTTTCTGGATATTTATCACAGAATCTGCATTTGGGGCTGACACAATATTTTAGTATATGTGCTTGATAATTCCTAGTTAGCAAGCATTGGTCCTGCGCAGCAAGGATAAAACCTTCAGTTTCTGCTTTCAACCCTGCACTACGTAGCCACTGATGGGTACGGGTTTTGTCTATGTCAGCTTGTTTGGTACGGGCAGAGTATTGGCCATGAAGCGGTTTATCTTGCCATCGCTTCTGTATCTGGTCGGTTGCATTCGTCTTTGCTGTCTTTTTTAGGTATTTTGCAGTTTCAGCCGGTGTATTGTGCTGTAGTTGCATCTCTACGCCTATTTGAAACTCCATTTTGAATTTGTTGGCTTCTTTCATTACGGAGTAAAGACGCTTACTACTTTCATGTTCCTTGACGCATACCATCATCCAGTCTTCTGTAGTTTCCAAATATCTTTGGAGGCCAATTGTTGTAGTTTTGTAGGACAGTTCTAGTTGAACTAATCCTCTGCCTCCTTTGGATCTGGGCACATACAAACGATCAACATCAGCTTTGGGATGATGCATGCGATAGCAAGTGAGAAGCTTTCTCGTTTTGGCGTCCATTCACTTAATTTCAGCTATGGTCCAGTTAAGGACATTAAAGCTGTATTGCAAAACAGGGACAGCCAATGTGTTTATGGCTGATATCCTGTGGTTTGAGTTTAGCTCAGTATTTAGTACCAGACATACACGCCTGTAGTACTCTTTTCTTATTTTTTCCTTCATTTGGGGGTGTTGTATGCCATCTCCTTCACTAATTCCTAGGTACTTATAAGCTTCATCATGCTCCAGTTCCCTAATCTTTGTGACAAAATCTAAATCTATTAAGGGTGTTTCTGTAATTCTACCTTTCTTGAATGTTACTTTTTCACATTTATCTAATCCGAAGTCCATACCTATGTCGTCACTGAAGTATTTTACAATATTGAGGAGGCCTTTCAACTCATTGTCGTCTTTGGCAAAGAGTTTGAGATCATCCATGTAGAGTAGGTTATTATTATTATTATTATTAATTTTATTATTATAATAATAATAATAATATTATTATTATTATTAATTTTATTACTATTATTATTATTATTATTATGTGTGGTATCAACTTGTCAGGGAGTAATTTAAAGTGCCTATTTACCATTTCCCTTGTGGAGTCTGTGAGTAAAAAGGGCACCATAGGAGAGTTATCAATGCACCTCTGGGATGTTTCGTTTATATGGAGAGGGATTTGCGGATGATATGTGCAGTTTCACACAAAGTAATCTTTTGTAGCTATGAGATGCTGATGTATCCAGGAATTTTACTCCTATGACTTTTGGCAGCCTTCTTTATCAGACCCAATTCCTCTATCACAAGAGAGAGAATTGTAGTTTTAATTTTCCCCATATTTTCTTACTTCAATTTGTAGGTCCTTATAATTTGACAGTTTTTTAAATTCTTTTATAGAAATAGTGGAATTCTGTAGACAAGTCATAGCAATTCATTGGCAGGTTGCTTTTTTGAAATCTTTTATTCTTATTCTTATTATTTCTTTGGGTTTCTGTTGTATACACATTAACTTCTGGATCCCAACCAGAGACCTAAAGTCAGAAATGGTTTCATGACATCTTCCACTGATCATTTTTTGTAATAACCCCCACCCCTACAAAAAACCTAATATTTTACATAGATAAAGCGCTTCATAATGTGTGAGCTGTACTTGTGGGTACAATGTTTTGCATTTCTTTAAGGCATGGACTTCTTCTAAGACCTCATCGTTGCTCACATGCACAAAACAACGATGAGGTCTTAGAGAGGTTACAAACAAGGAGAAGGTTTATACTTAACATCAGAAAGAGGCAGCTGAAGTTTCTGGGATACATAATGAGGAAGGAGGGCCTGGAGAATTTGATGCACACAGGTCAAATAGAGGGAAAGTGAGACAAAAGAAAGCAGCGTGTGACATACCTGACAAGCTTGAGCAGGTTGATAACAGAACGTGATTTGGAGGAGGAAGCAGAGGGAAGGAACTTGCTGAGAACTGCAAGGGATAGAGAGAAGTGGAGAGCCATGATCGCCTATGTGCTGAAAGGACATGGTACATAAAAAGAAAAAAGGCATGGACTACCAGGAATTTCTCCAATAGGTCTATCAGAATCTTTTCCAATCAATCTGAAAGCTCCAACTACAAATGGTGTTATTGAAGTCCTCATGTGCCACATTTTTTAGATTTCCACTTCAAGATCCTTGTATTTTGATAGTTTTTTTGAAGATCTTCAAAGATACATTACAATCTGCAGGGCCTGCCATGTCAATAAGAAAGCACATTCTGTTCTTGTGGTCTTTGATGTCTAAGCGATTAGCTTGGATTGTTCTGTCTGTGTGTATTATGTAGTCCAATAAAATTGTTACAGGCCCTATCTCCATAACCGGGTCTGGATGATGTTCATACCAATTTCTTTCAGTTTCCTTTCCATAGAAGTTGCAGATTTTCCAATGCAGATATTTGCCCACTCTGTCATGCCGTTTTATTATTATTATTATTTTCTTCTTCTTCTTCTTCTTCTTCTTATTATTATTATTATTATTTATACTCTGCATATTTACAGATGTATACCATATATCTGTTGGTTATTGCAGAAGATATGTATTTTGTAATATCTACATCAAGAAACGAATGACAATAAATACTAAAAAAGAAATCGTACAGCCTCAAAATTTATCTCTCACAGCTGGATAAAAAGAGTGACTGTCATGTATGATACACTAACCACTATAAATAATGATAGAAACTATCATACATCATAAAAGTAGTGATAAATAATTTATCAGGTAAAGTTCATTTCTAAAGTTCTAAGATTTCAGAAGTATTTTGGTATTTTTCAGAAGTAATTAGGAATGTACATGTTAAAAGAATATTGAACTTGATAAGAATATGACAGCTTCAACTTGTCAGACCTCAAACGAAAAAGAAAAGCATTAAAACAGTCAGCTTACAGTGGTTCCCAAACTTTTTTTGTCTGGGCCACATTTTTTAAATGAAAATTTACTCACACTTCACCAAATTTTATGTGATAAAAAGTATATTTAAAAATGAAAAATGAGAGAAGTTTAAAGGGAGATAACCATGGATTCGAAGTCAGAACATTAGCATTGATAACTCTCTCCTCCAATTTATGGACTCCAGTTACTATATTCTAAATACTTGATATAATGCAAAAATATCACAATGATAAAATTGGTCAATAATTATTTATAACTATTTATACTGGGACTCATGCATGCAATTACAAGTAATCCATAATAATATTTAAAATTTTGAAATCATATTTATTTTTGGCATATGAATTTTTTGAAACTGTTTCTAAACCTTTGATTGTCTTTCAATCATTCCATCTCACCTACTATCATTTTCCGCAACAACAATGAGGTGCGCCACACTGTTTGTGAACTACTGACTTAGAAAAATATATGTACACTCTCAGAGATTATTATAAAGGATATGTCATGTATTAAAAAAACCCAAAGAAACAAGTCAGATTTACAGTGTGATAATCAAGAAACAAACATTGAACATTTATATAAAATCATCACCGATTTGTTATCAAGTCTCCAGCATTTCCCCAATATGCATACAGACTCTAGTAATGCATGATCTGGACTGTGTTAATTCTTTTTCTAATTAATTAAATCTCATCTCTAGTGATTTTTGACACAAGCCTAACTTTCATGTTTCATAAATTTCTCACCTCTTCAGAAAGGTTTTTGAATCTTGCCAATTTTTTGATTTCTTCTACTTTCAACCTGTATTTGAATGGCAGAGCCAAACCTATGATCTAGCAGGTCTTCTTTTCCTTGTTTTTAATTATCAGAGCAAGTCTTCCTTAGAAATTGCAAGAATATGGCATTTAAGCGGAACTGCTATTTCAATAATAATGGAAGAACTGGAAATGATTAAAAAGATTACTGATACAAGAAAATACCAGGAAATCCACAAGTAGCACTCATAGGCACCACTCATATTCTTAGAGAGACTCTCTCAATCTAATGACTCTCTAAGAAAATTCCTCCTTTACCTCAGATCGCAAGTAAAAACAACTTGGTGAAAAATTGTATCAAACAGCAAATCAGAAAACCTGGAAATAATAATAATAATACTTATAGTAACAGTAATAATAATAATAAGAAGAAGAATAAGAAGAAGAAGAAGAAGAAGAAGAAGAAAAAGAAGAAGAAGACAGAATAATGATCTCTATCAAAGAAAATGAAAGAAGTAAGAAACTGTATCTCTATCTATAAAAGGCAGGATTTGTGTGTGTGTGTGTGTGTGTGTGTGTGTGTAATGAATACACGGCAGCAATTTTCAACGGATTTGCACCAAAATTTACATGCACATGCTCCAAGTTAGCAGAAAGGCCAAGACCAACTTTGCATTTCCCAACTCCCATCGATAGTGGAAATAATCGATTTTTTCATGCTTCTACAGCAGTTTTCATGTAGTTTGCGGCTATTTTCTACTGGCCAGAGTGAGAGCCAATAGCTGGCTGTCATGAATAGGCAGGAAGATTCTATTGGCCAGCGTGAGAGCCAACAGCTGACTGACATGAATGTTAACTAGCATGCTAGCATGCAAAAAAAAAAAAATCAATAGCTGCATTCGTCACAAGTGGGAAAAATTTAAATCTGCATGGCACTTTACTCCAATTGGCTCATTCGCTTGCTTAAACTCAACGTTGATTCTGATTCCGCAGAACTGGGTTGGGTGTGAAAAAGTATTTGTTGTTAACATTCTTTTTTTCATTCGGTTTTTCCAGTTACAAGTCCTTTTTTAAAGCTGATCGTTTTGTGTTCATTTTGTTTAGTTCTTTTTTCGTAACAGTTTTAATGTTTAGTATAGAGCTTAGAAAAATTTGTAGTGTGAGATAGGCAAGAATTAAGGCATGTAGAACATCAGCACAGCAAAGGGCACTCCTTTAAAGGCAATGCTTTGCTACTATGTAAGTGGCATGGTGTATTCTTGCTGTGAAGATTTGCTTCTGCGGTTCAGGAAATGTAGTTCATCTAAGCATTTTCCATAGAAAGCAGAGAGAGGCTTGCCACATCGCACCTGTGGGAGAGGGGTTGAAGGGTGGAGAATAATTTGTCACCCACAAGCACTCGGAGACTCTTTTGAACTCTACCAAGGCTGGAGAATGAGGTCTTGGCAGTTCCCACCCAGATATGACAACAGTACTCCATTTATGACAAAGATTAGGAAATTGTGGAGAGTCATGATTGCATATGTTCTAAAGTGACATATAGAAGAAGACTGTTTACTAATGGTCAAAGGCTGATGACCTAAGCAGCTGCAATAAAAAGCACCAGAAATTATGATGAAAAATATTAATAACTGTTCATAATGATCCAACTAAATAAAGTTCCAGATAATATTGCTATTATTAGTACTATTATTGATTACAGTTTAATATTACCATCATTATTATTACTGTTACTAAATGTATTATTATTATTATTGTTATTATTATCATTATTACGTTATTATTATTATTACTGTTACTACAAGTATTATCATTATTATTTTTATTGTTTTATTATTATGGCATTGCTAATTGATGTAGTCAATAGAAATTCTGTCCTTGGGCTATGGAGTCAACAAGACTCCTCACAACTCTAGAACTTTTCGAAGAATCCTCACAGAGTAAATGGTGGCATTTTCTGGAGGTTTACAATCTTACAGTTCTCCCTAAGCTCTTTTTCAGTTTTCTAGGTAGTGTTCCAAGTGCACCCATTACTACAGGAATTACTTCTACATTCAGCTTCCCAACCAGATCTAGGTATTTTTCAATCTTTTCAGTTTCTTTGGAGAAATAAAGACAATAATTTGACACTTGCTATTCTCCTTATTTATAAAATTGTGTCTTCCTGCTTCAATGACATGATATGTCTACACTGGGAAATCCCAAAATATTTTGTGACTGTCATTTTCTACTACTGCCTCTGGCTGATATTTATACAACTTCTCTTTTACTCTGAAGCCAAACTTAAGCATACTTCCCAATGGATTCTCAGACCAACCACATCATTTCATCACTTACATTCCTTCTAGGTCAAATTTGTTCATTCAGTCAGAAATGTGGTCAACTTTTTCATCAACTTGTTCACACATCCTGCCTTTGCTTTCTTCTTCTTGTGATCTGTCTATCCTGGCCTTGATTGCATTCATTTTGACAGCCTCCTCCTGTGTTGCAAATATGAGTGACCCTGTTTCTCTTTAGAAAATCATCTTTTACTCAACACTAGTTCAAAGATCCAACAATTGTTGAACAAACAATATTAACCTCCAGGAAATGCTAACTTCCAGGAGAGTAACTCATTGTGCCTTCTCGGACTAACGTTTTCAGCTGACATGAAATAGAAAGACTATATTGAATCCATTGCTAAGTCTGCAGCTAAGAAAGTTGGTTTACTATGTTGTGCTAGAAAGATTTTTTTGCTAGAATCTTTCTTACATATTTATAAATCTACCATTCATCACTGATTTGAATATTGCTGTCCATCTCGCCTGGTGAGCCTGCTATATATTTAGTGATTCTTGATAAAATCCAAAGAAGAATCTGCAATGTTATTGGTCCTGACCTGGCATTTCAGTTTCAGTCTCTTTCAAACTGCTGCAAATTAGCTTCCCTGTGACCTTTTTATAAATACTTTCATGGTAATTGTTCTGATGAACTTTCCTCTATGGTACCTAGACTTTATGAATTTAAGTGCAGTACTAGATTGGCAGCAAGGTCTCATCAATTTACAGTTGAAATTGCTAGACGTGACTCTAGGTTCTATGCTAACAGTTTCTTATATCACACTTCTCACTTGTTGAATTCCCTTCTGGCTTCTTGCTTCCCAGTCTTCAAAAATTTAAAAGCAATGTCAACCATTATCATCTGTCTTTTTAATTCTTGTTCTTTTATCGTCCTCTCTCATTAATAGTGTTTTTTTTTTCATGTTCTCTAACACTCAGTAACACTTTCCATCCAAGTGGATTTATTACCTTGCTTGGGGTGAAAAGAAAACTCACCATGAAGATTCCTTTCTTTTAACTAGTCATGCTACTTCTACTTCTACTGATTTTTTGCTACAGACACTGGCACAACATTTTGCCATATTGCATTATTATTATTATTTCTTTTGATTTCTGTTGTATACTCATTTCTTTCTGGGTCCCAACCAGAGATCTAAAGTCAGAAATGGTTTTATGATATTTTCCATTGATCATTTTTGTAAAAGAACCCTGAAAAACTACACACATTTTGCATAGATAAAGCTCTTCATCATGTGTGAGCTGTACTTGTGAGTACAATGTCTTGTATTTCTTTAAGGCTTGGACTACCAGGAATCATTTCAATGAGTCTATCAGAATCTTTTCCAATAAATCCGAGGGCTCCAACTACAACTGGAATTACTGATGTTCTCATGTGCCACATTTTTGAGAGTTCCACTTCAAGATCCTTGTGTTTTGAAATTTTTTCAAAGATACATTACAATCTGTAGGGAATTCCAATGTCAATAAGAAAGAACATTCTTTTTTGTGTTCTTTGGTCACAATGTCTAGGTGAAGATTTTTGGTTTTTCTGTATGCGTACAAAAGACTCATACAATTGTTACAGGTCCTATTTCTGTAACTGGGTCTGGGTAATGTCCATAGCAATTCCTTGCAGTTTCCTTTCTGTAAAAGTTGCATATTTTCCAGTGTAGATATTGACCCACTCTTTCATGCCAGGTTTTATATTCAGTGGGTGCTAACACTGTGCAACCTCATACAAGATGGTCAACGATCAGCTTTAAAAAAGGACTCGTAACTGGAAAAACCAAATGAAAAAATGTTAACAACAAATAATTTTTTCACACACAACCCAGTTCTGCGGAATCAGAATCAACGTTGAGTTTAAGCAAGCGAATGAGCCAATTGGAGTAAAGTGCCATGCAGATTTAAATTTTTCCCACTTGTGACATTTGTGTCAGTCAGCTGTTGGCTCTCACGCTGGCCAATAGAATCTTTCTGCCTATTTGTGGCAGCCAGCTATAGGCTCTCACTCTGGCCAGTAGAAAATGCCTGCAAACTACATGAAAACTGCCGTAGAAGCATGAAAATCGATTATTTCCACTATCAATGGGAGTTGGAAAATGCAAAGTCCCTCTTGGCCTTCCTGCTAACTTGGTGCATGTGCATGTAATTTTGGTGCAAATCCGTCGAAAATTGCAGCTGTGCATTCTTTACACACACATCCTGCCTTTTATAGATAGAGATACTGGTCTTTTCTCCTAGGCTACCTTGATGAATAAACTCAAGTTATCTAGGCTCACCATCTGGTTGGATTGGATGGGAGCATTTTTGATTATTTCCACAAAATTTGGATATATGAAGATGACTTTCCTATTAATGGGTTAATTATATCTATAAGGAAGTGACTCTGAGAGTCATTCACAGACCATTGGCAGCTAACAATTGGCCTGTCTTTGTGAATTTAGGGGAGACCATATATGTAAGATAGATGAGATTAATTCTGTAACAAATGCCTGTATGTCTTAGGTGGAAAGTGGTTCTTGTTCTTGATAAGTATCTGTGACAGTTTTTGTTCTGTTTTCATTGTTGGATCTTTCTTTACTTTACTGTAGCTACTATTTCTAATGCGGTTTTCCAGTTTTTCTGTATATTCCGATTTGTCCATCACTACAGTCGCATCACCTTTGTCAGCTGGTAGTATGAAGATGTTTCAATTCCTCTGTAGGGTTCTGAGTGGCAGCCTCTCCAGTTTCATGATGTTTGATTTGGATGGCTTGGCTTTCTCCAATATCTGTCTCACTTTCCATCTTAGCTCATCCACCCAATCCTGAAAGATGTTCAAGGCTATTTCTTCAATTCCGACAATGATGTCCAAGAATGGTATCCGCCCGATGGTTATGATGAAGTTGAGACCCTTGTTTAGGTGAGGTGGGGTAATGGAACTTGTGCATCATCTTCTGATCTTTCAATCTTTTTAATTTTTGTAGTTGGCAGGCCTTGACAGCATTGACTTTGTGCCTGAAGGATTTATCCCAGTCATCCTCTTTTGGTCTTCTTCATTGGTAATTCTGTTGAAGAAGACCTGTATAACTAAGGACTGTGTTTATGCAACCCTATGCATTTGTGGTAAGAAACATAAAGGCAAGACAGGTTGCCCTCTTAATGTAAGACTGCAAGAACATTGTAAAGCTGTAACAAAAGTTGACCACATATGGAAGGAAAAGGGAGATTACTGCTCCCTGTGGGATGAAGTTGAAATAATAGACAGCTAACAACACTAGAAAATACAAAAACTTAAGGAATCAGCATATATGCTAGGTCACAAAAATCTTCTAAGTCAGCCAAGCATAGAAATGAATACAATATGGGAGCCAATAATATGGAGTGCTAGAGAAAAGTAATAATAACAACAAAAATTGCAATATGAGCTCTGGTAAAAAAAAAAATATTTACTGGGGCATTAAGTTTATAAGGCCCAAAGTGTTACTTGTAGCCAGTGATTTGACCCAAAAAGTTTTGAGTACAATAGCTGGCTACTGCAGTGGTGAACAAAAACCTGGAGAGTTGTGTTAAAGGGAGATAACTGAGATGTCCGAAAGAGGTATGGCACATGGAACTAGAACAATCTATCTCGTTGGATAAAATAAAGGGTTCAGTTCAAAATTTGAATCACCTGAAGAAGGCTGATGCATACAACAGCTGAAATGTTGTGAATCGGGCAACAAAGATGGGGACAGCAATGAAAACAATGTAAATAGTATAAATTATTTCTCTTTCTTTCTCGTTTTTTCATAACTTACTCCTCTGTTTTCTCCTGCTTTCTCTATCTCTTTAATTAATAATCTCTCTCTTCCTTATGCTTTTTTTTTTATACTTAACCCCTCTTTTTCTTTACTTGACCTCTTTTTTGTTTTTGTTTTTTTCATTACTTACCCTTCTTGTCCTTCTTCTGTGCTAACCACTTTCTGATTCTTTCTCTTCTTCTCATCGTCTTAACTTCCCTGTTGTTCTTTTTAGTTAATCACTCTCATTTTCTTCTCTCTTTTTTCAATTAACCTATCACTTTATGTTTTTTTGCTCAATTTCTTTCTTTCTCTTTCTAATTTTTTCATTATTTACCCACACTATCTTACTTTTTTTTTCTTTTTTTTTTTTAAATATTTGGTTTTACTTTTCACTTTCTGCTTATGGGAAAAGAATAGAGAAAACAATGTTGGAAAAATCTTCTGCGTGAAGACATCTAGCCTACCTTCCATGAAAAGCAGCATTCAAAACTCTGACGTTTAACTGAACTTGAACACATACTGTATGCACCCGTGAGAAATAAATAATATAATAATAAGCTCAGATTATTTGGATGTACAACAAAATAAGTGTGTCACCCAGTGTGAGCCAAACTCATTGAACTAAAATGTTCTTTGATTGCTAATCATGGCACTAAGAATGAAGAACTTATGTAATCCGTACGGATAATCCCAAGGAGGATGAAAATTAAAATCTATTCTTTACATAAATTGCTAAAACCCAGTTACAGCCTCTTTCTCTTTACTTCCCTCTCCCTCTTCTTTCTTTTTCCTTTTTCTTTTCTTTTCTCCCTTCTTCCCTCTCATTTCAATATATCACTTTCATTAAGTTAACTGTCTAAATAGGTCAAGCTCTGGTCACTCCTCCTCCCCCAATACTAAGTATAATTGAGAGAGATATGAAATTAATCCCTCCCTAAACTCTACCATGTCTCTTTAACTACCCCTTTTACACTCTCTGTTAAATTACAAAAACTTACACTACCCATCAATTTTAATTTCATTTTTTGTTTCATTTTTGGAAGTGCTATCTGATGATGCGGCATCCTTTAAAAGAGCTCTGGTGAAATAAATTATTATAATGGTACCTTAAAGTGGTCTGTTTTTCTTTAAAATATATATATATATATATATATATATATATATATAGAGAGAGAGAGAGAGAGAGGTATTGATAATTTTGGAAAATATTATGCAAAATATATATATAAAAAAAATAAATAAAATTATTATATTTTCAGAAAAAAATTTTCCAAGAGGAAGAATCCAGGTAGAACTCAATGTCTAGGACAGAGTAAGGATATAATTTCTGTTTCGATTTCCGGAGTTGTTTTTTTCTGTTTTCATTTTGAATTTGTAGGTCTGATGATTTGGATCGTATTTACGATTCCAATGGAATAAATTATGACCATGGAATATTAGTGTTTATGCCTTTTTATTATATATATATATATATATATATATATTTCTTTTTACTTTCTTTCTCTTTCCTTCCTTATTCTCTTTCCCTCTTCCATATTATTTCTGTTCTTCCCCCCTTCCCTACATTCTTCCCCTCAACTTCCCTTCATTTTGTTTCACTACTATCTTTATCTCTTTCTATTT
>CAHIKZ030004203.1:1935000-1957500 GCA_903632075.3 Acanthosepion pharaonis
AGGGTTAACACTAGACTGGAACAGGTTAAGATTGTAGTGATTGTGGAAGCAACCTCTTGGGAGTCAGTTCCAAAGTTTGTAGAAAGAAGCTGCTTAAGTGGAACTTACATCTCACTAAAGGAATACAAAGTTGTTTGTACAGTATGCATGGCTTGGTGGGTCTTAGACACAAAGATTAAAACTGTTGGAACTTGGGGAGTGTAGTTCATCTGAACACTTTCCATGGAAATAGCAATAGAGAATTGAGTGGCTTGCAATATCTCATCTCCAAGAAAGAGGTTGTAAGGCAGAAAATAATTTGTTTTTGCGTAATGTATATTTAAGCAGCAAGTATTCAATCAAATAAGTTTTATTAATCTTAACTGACAATGTCTGTCTCTTTAAATTTCTATTACTCCAAACAATGAATTTCGTGTTTTTGAAATGAGAAGTGCTGCCAGCAATGTCGGCTTTTTTGAACTTGTGAACCTTCAATGCTAGAAACCAAACATAAAAATTCCACAATTTACTTTCTAACAATCTGTCTACATAATTTGAAAATAAATTCGTTATCCCTAACACTTGGGACTATACCATAATCTCCAAGACAATTACAGATATAGCTAGGAAGAAAAAATATCCATCACCACTTCAGATACATTCACCACACTTCATCAGAATTAGAAAAAAACAGCTAAAATTTGTAAAGCATATAATAAGGAAAGAAGGCTTAAAACTAATAAAACATACTGAAAACAAGGGAAGCACAAGAACACAAGTAACCTACACAATGAGTTTGAGTAAATGAATAGCAGAACAAGGACATACAGTCAAAGAGGAATGGTAAAGGAGCATGAGTTACTGTTATACCGGAACATACCTATTCTATTGTTAATAGACTCTCCCACATATAATAAATAGTAGTAGTAACAGTCGCCAGTGAGCTCAGTGAGTTGGTCAGTCATTCGATGTTGGACATTAAAGTATCAACCACCACAACTAGATTGCTGCGTCATTAACTATTATTTCAAGTTCCTAACGTTTTGTACATCAAACCTTTTTACGACCGACTTAGTGAAATACAAGCCTCCACTGTGAAACTACTCTACAACAGTTACTTAGAGTAGCGAAAGATAGGAAGTTGTGGAGCGTCATAATAATCCACATTCTGAAAGGACATGGTATATAAAAGAAGAAGAATTAGTCTTCTGTCTTATCTTGGTGCTATAAATGAAAACAATTATAATAAATGAAAGTAATTTTTAATGACTGCATATAAATCTCTCTTTAAAGCTTTTTTGTTGACGGCGACATTTACAATTTACAGTTTATAATGATTTGTAATTTTTTAATGTTCACTCAATAAACATCATATCTCTTTGATAAAGATAGCTTATTTCTTTTTCTTGCCTTTTTGCTTCAGATATTTTCAGATATGTCTGTCATATTTATCTATTGTCCTCAAAAGGACACTTTCAACCAGTTATTTGCAACAATTTCTATCAGCCATAGCTTTACTTTGTGCTTCCTTTCCAATTTCAATGAAATGAAGGGTCTTGGTGGCCTACCTCGTGATCTTTTTTCATAAATTGGTTTCCATAGTATAAACTGATGTATAATTTCTTGTTTTCTTCTCCAGCAATGGCCACTAAACTGCTTTCACATTTCACACATTATGTCTTTAATATTTGTTAAGTTACCATATACTTCTTCATTGGGCATAGTTTTTTTTTTTTTGGCCAGTGATTTTGTTAATGTCCAACTGCTTTATCCATATGGTTTCTACTGTTAACCTAAATAGTTCCATCCCTGAGTTGATCAATGAAAGTTTTTGTTTGTCTTCATCTTTTCCTGTTTCCATAGTATAAGCTGATTCATAACTTCTTATTTGCTTCTCTAGCTATGGCCAATAAACTCCACTCACGTTTCACAGATTATGTCTATATAGAGTCCTTCATTGGGAATATGTTTTTTCTAACTGACGTTTAATGTTGCTCTTAACAGTCAATTGTAAATAACATCTACATTTTTTTTTGTTAATTATGAAATAATTTACTTTATTTAGTAATAACTTTTAGTGTGTGTGTTTTTTCAAGTAAAAATAAGTAATGTAAGCTGAGTTTATGTTGTGTCGGAAACCTACCACCCCTCTTGAAGATGAACTTGTCTGCGAACAAAGACGTTAAATAGTGGCATATCAAAAGACAGACAGAGTCAGAGCAGTTCTTAGCTGAGCTAGTTATTGACTACTCAGGCGATTTCTGTACCTATTTACCAACCTATTAAAACCCTTTTTATTGTTACGTGTTATTTGGCATTTGTCTCTACTAACCCCAAATCAACATCATAACAGTTTAAAAGAAAATTGAGTAAAACACAATGAATGTAGATTGTTTGTTAATTTTAAATCAAAGTCCTAAATTATGACACATTCAAATGAAATACATTTTTTAAAAAAAATAATGATTCTATAAAGGACCAATGGAGAGTGAAGAAATTAAAGGATGTAACACCTATTGGCTTGTCAGCTAAGTATGTAATTTTGAAATTACCTGTGTACGTAGGTTGTGGTATGGATATGCCTGTGTACCTAATCCTGCCATACCCTACCATTACAACAGTCAGATCAGACCAAAAATGGAGTATTGCTCCTCAATTGCCTGTCTTGATAAAGTTCAAAAGCATCTAAGCAGCCTTGTGGGTGATGAATTATTTTCCACCTTATAACCCCTTCCCCACAGATGAAATGTTTGGGGCACAGTTGTGTGAGAGACCTTGTTACAAAACTCCTTGTAACACCAAAAATGAACTGAAGGCCAGGATTATGGCAACATTCACCAACTTAAACAAGGAGACCAGAAGAGTTACAGGAGATTCCAAAGTTGGCTGGAGGCCATGGTTGAAGCCAATGGCGATTTTATTGAATAAATTTACACTTTAGTATGAAATATTTAGTATGAGATATTTTTATGTAATTTTGGTAAATATAACTGTAATATGAGATATCAGTGTTATTTTCATTTTTGTATAATTTACATGACAATTTATCCATCGCACCAATCAGATTGTTACTCTTAAATCAAAGTCCAGAATTATGATTCATTCAAATCAAATACATTTTTAAAAGAATAGTGATTCCATAAAGAACCACTGGAGAGTGAGGAAACTGAAGGATGCAGCATCTATTGGTGCATACTTTTGAAATTACCTGGGCATTTACATAGTTGTATGGATATGTCTGTGTACCTAATCCTGCTATACTCTATCTTTACAAGAGCCAGATCAGACCAAAAATGGACTATTGTTGATGTGTCTCTTGATTTCTACATATAGGTTGGTTCCCACAGTATAAGCTGGCACGTAACTTCTTGTTTACTTCTCTAGCAATGGCCACTAAATGTCACTTGCCATTCACATATTGTATCTGAAATTCTTGGTAGATTTCCATGTAGTTCTTCATTGGACATTTAGCACTTAATAGTTGAGTGTACATAGCATCTATTTTGTTTGCCAGTGTTTTTGTTAATATCTAGTTTTTTGACCTAAGAGGACTATTTTTACTGCTGACTATATCTTGAAATACTAAAGTATAAATTTATTCAATAAAATTGTCATTGGCTTCAACCACAGCCTCCAGCCAACTTTGGAATCTCCTGCAACTCTTCTGGTCTCCTTGTTTAAGTTGGAGAGTTGAGTTAAAGGGAGATAACTGATACTGAATCATCTCGAAGGGTTCAGTTTGAAACTCCAATCACCTGAAGAAGGCCATAGTGTAAAACGGTTGAAAGGTTGAGAATATGGCAACAAAGATGAGAACAACAGTCCAAATAGTCTAAATAATAAATATATGCGAGTGTGAAGAACATAAATATAAATTTATGTACTTTTTAAGGTAAGGCTATAGAAACTGTTTCTGGTGGTGAGATCTTGTTCAGAGTTGCAGTCTGTTGTATATTGAATGTTTAACTCTGTAAAAATCAACAATTTTTATACCCTTTTGTGAGTTGCACCTTCAGTCTGATGTTTGAGGTATTGTAATTATTTACACTATTTACACTGTTCAGACTGATGTCCTCATCTTTGTTGCCATATTCACAATGTTTCAACCATTGTATGCTCTGGCCTTCATCAGGTGATCGGAAGTATAAATATGAATACAATATGGGAACCAGTAATATGAAGTACTAGAGAAAAACAATAATAACAACAAATTGTAATATGAGCTCTGGTAAAAAAATGATATGAGTCATTAGGTTTATAAGTCCCAAAAATTCATACAGTCAAGAACACAAGGCTCAGTGGATAAAAGCATTGGTTGAATCCAGGGACTTGACCTAAAGAGTTGTGAGTTCAATTGCTGGTTACTGCAGAGGTGAACAAAAACTTGGAGAGTTCAGTTAAAGGGAGATAACTGATGCTGAAACATCTGGAAGAGGCATGGCACGTGGAACTAAAACAATCTATCAAGGTGGATGAACAAGGGATCATTTTGAAACTACAATCACCTGAAGAAGGCCATAGTGTACAATGGTCAAAAGGTTGAGAATATGGCAACAAAGATGAGAACAACAGTCCGAATAGTCTAAATAATAAGTATATGCGAGTGTGAAGAACATAAATATAAATTTATGTACTTTTTAAGGTAAGGCTATAGAAACTGTTTCTGGTGGTGAGATCTTGTTCAGAGTTGCAGTCTGTTGTATATTGAATGTTTAACTCTGAATCTGTAAAAATCAACAATTTTTATACCCTTTTGTGAGATCTAAAACATTTTGAGTAAATATTATATTATCTCACTTTTGATTAGTTCAAAAAGTGTATTTTGAAATCAAGTGGTGTGTCTACTACAATGTTTATATCTGGACATATGAAATGACCTTGAAATTATACTCAAGGTCTATAAATTTATAATTCCTTTGCCAGGATCCTCTTTTTGCACAAAATGTTTTTAATACAGATTCTATACCTATTCTATGTCACACTCTACAAAATATCTTTTTCTTTGTTTCCATTTTCTCTAAAACTTTGTTGTTGTGCATATGCTCAGTCTATGTTACTCTCAGTATCATTTCTGTTGTCTCTTCTTAATTTGTGAGAAGATTGTCCAACATTCCTTTAATATAATACTTTTCACATAAAGATGTAGGATTTTTATTTTTTCAACAGCAGAGTCCACTACATAAAGATGGGCAATTTCTTCATCTCTGTGGACTCTTCTGATGATGTAAAAAATGTATTACACAAATTTGGTTACACATTGTATTTATATATGTAGATTATAAGTCTAACTGATACAATGTTATATATACCTTTAGCCAAGCAGTTATGTCATATATAACTTGGCATATATCCTAGAAAGGCTGCATCATCAATAAAATGGGTGTTGACATCTCATTAATCTTGGCAAGAGTCTCATTGTTTAATTCTGTCTAAGTGACTGTGTCATAAGTGTTCGATAATGCAAGTAAATCCAATGAATTTGGAATAATAATTGTTATGTCGGTTTCACAAGCTTATAAATCTACCATAATCTCACACAAATATAGTAACAACAGAACTGGTATTTTTATTTAGAAAAGGCATGAGCACACTTCTCCCTGGGCTTTATACCATTATTAGATCGCTTAAAAAAAATTCCCTTTCAGCAATACTCTTTTTTACCAAATACAGGTACCAGCATGATTAAATTTCTTTTAAGTTGGAATTTATAAAAATTTTTCTACTAAAAAAATTTTTCATTAAAATAGTTTTCTCAAGTCCAGAAACTGTTATTGCTCTTTCCACTATTGACAGCAACTTCCATATTAACTTTTTGTTTGAAGTTGTGTGGAATGTCAACATCTTGATTTTCATTATTTTCTCATTGAGTTAAGTGTGATAACTGTTGTTGTGTCCATGAAAAATACATAAATAAAAAATGAATTATACTACCACTTTGTTGTGTCCACAAAAAAATAAATAAAAATTAATTATAATGTCAAAAATAATTATAATAAAATTATAATAACAATTATAACTATCATTAATTCACTCTTTCTAAGCCAATGAGATTCAACTCCACTTTTCTCCTCTACACACGCACAAACACATGATATGCTCATTATTGAACAGGCAGTCAAATTTGACTCCTTTTCCTTTTTCAGGCCATAATAGCAACATTCGTCTCTTAATGCTCAACAAAATTTGAGGTAAGAAAACTTCATACCCTTATTTTATTTTCCAGCTAAATTATCTGGACACTTATTACACATATGTAAAAAAAAAAACATACAAGAAAGACTGTATACAATTTATTCATACATTATCTTATTATTCCATTGGATTCCAGTCCGTATTTGTCCTACATTTGATACCAATTCACAATTTTACTCAGTAATACTCATGTCTCTCATGTCTCCAATACATAACAACCAGATAATAAATAAGAGTCATTTTGTTGTTTTCAAGTTTTGCAGTTTTTCATTTTTATGAGTATTTTTGAATGTATAAATATTAGGGAGTTTATAATTATTTACTCACAGTTATAACTCCCCTACACCATTTTAGTTGTTACTGCTGTTGAAAGTCTACAAGTGCTGTAGCTTCTGTTATTTGCTACAGTTCTTTTTTAGTGATTCTGTAGTGTCAGTCAACAAGGTTCAAAGAAGAATGGTCTTCACCAAAATTTACAGGCAGCATTTGCTTGAAACCATTTTTAACCATTGATCTTAGAAAGCAGTTGTATACAGCTGATAGTTTAGATATTTCTGGCATCATTCATGGCATCCATATGAAAATCTCGATCTGATGTGGCTATTTAAGAACACGACTCAAGTTTTTGGTTAATTTTTTGACTTTGTAGCAATTTGTGATATTGTGCAAAACTACTCCTAGCTCAGCTAATTCTATGTTCGCTTTCCTTATCTGCCATACTAAATTTGTTATAACTGATCTATATAACAAGGTATTTGAAATGTTTAGTAATTACTAAAATCACATCCTGAATCTTTATGACAACTTCAGTGTAAATGCCATCACTGCTTTCATTTCAATTCCATATCATAGTTTCTGTTTTTGAAAGATTTATCTTGAGTCATATTTCTTGGAACACTTGAAATAGGATGTTGATTTTTTGTACCTGATCATTCTTATCCC
This sequence comes from Acanthosepion pharaonis, assembly GCA_903632075.3. Classification (NCBI taxonomy): domain Eukaryota; kingdom Metazoa; phylum Mollusca; class Cephalopoda; order Sepiida; family Sepiidae; genus Acanthosepion; species Acanthosepion pharaonis. Next base: position 1,942,114 of record CAHIKZ030004203.1, read on the forward strand.
AACTATAAATACCTATGTCATCAGGATAGCACACCCTAATCAGCAGTACATTGGCCTCAACAAAAAAAGAAGGAATACAGTTTTCTATTAGTATTAGGATTTGTTTCACAGTTTGTTTTAGCTTGAGGGTTCACCATTTGCCCATAGCTGGGACCCTAACATGTGCTACCACCCTGGGTAAGGGTGGGGCTGGGAACAACAGTACTTAAGAGGTAATTCCACACTTGTTTTTGCATGGATTAAATAATTATCTTTCAATATTTCAAACTGCTGGGACCCAGAAGAAGAAAAATATGATCAAAATCTAATGTTTTCTTTTGATAAATATTAACATAGAAAGACTACAAAGGCAAACATCAGAAAGTAACAAACCAGAATAAAAAAGCACCTTGCAATCAAGATAAAATTCAATTTTACCTGCATCAGATCTTGTGTCAGACTTAGCTGAAATTTATTAATAATACTGACTCCTGCTAAATGGAGCAATTACTCCTGAAAGGACCAATTGCCTTTAGGCAAAAAAAGTGGGGAAAAAAAAACTCCCATTTCCAGCTTAGCATTATAACATACAGATTCTTGGACTATCATGAACAGTTTTTTTTTCTTTTCAATCAGTATCACCCCATGAAAGGCAGTAAAGCCAATAAGATACAAGGGGTTACTGGCTGTGGAAGAATTAGGAACAGAAACATTACTAATGAGTAGGAAGAGAAAAGAGTAATCAGGTAAACACTAGATAGCAATTGACATTGCATTTAAATTTGTCTAAAGATTAAAGTTGGCTGTGAAACATGGATCTGGTATGGGGAATCTAGAAGAGAGAAGTGTGAGAAAAGAAACCATTAGTATCGAACTTACAGCTGCATCTAGCCAGCTCAACTGTAAATTGATGAGATCTCAACATCAAAAAGTCTAGGTACCATAGCAAAGAGCTGATCTAAACAATTACCATAAAAGTATTTATAGAAAAGGCACATGGTGGCAACATTACGGCAGTGGAAAAAGTGACTGAATCCGAGATGTCAGATCAGGATCAATAATATTGCTGATTCTTCTTTGGATTTTATCAAGAAGCTCAAAGTAAATAGCAGGTACACCAGACCATTTCATTGAGATTAGTAATTATTTCAATTAGTAACCAAAACCTGATAGAATGTAATTAAAAACTTTTGACTTGTTTATCCTCCCCCTCTTGGTCCTTAGTACCATTAGACTATTCTGTGGAACATACTGCTACATTAGGTGTTGCTGCTATGATTTTTCTAGCAAGTAGGTTTTTAGAGGGTGCAGTTATCAGCCCCATGCCCAACTGATTTTGAATTCAGCAATAGACCTTCTCCTAGAGTGGTTGCCAACCAATGCTAGAAATCTCAGTTTTCTCTGTTGTTTAACCCATAGTTAGTAGAAGAATATATGTATTCATACCATTCTCAAAGGTATTTGTATGAAAGTGAATGCAACATACTTGGCTGGAAGTTGAACTTGGTATGTCGGTTTCACTTTCCATGGTGATAACCACCATGCTACATATGTGTCCTGACTTGCCTGTGATTATCTAAAATCTCTCAAGAAGCCACGGTACAAGTCTCTTTCTTCTTAATTCCACCAGACCTTCACAGCTAAGACCTGCCATGCCATGTACACATGGTCAAATCCTCCTCATTTTCTTTGTATTCCATTGGTAAGAAGGAAGTTCCACAGCTTTTTCCTGAGAATTACTATAGAATTTCAAGAGGATGCTTCCCTTATCACTGCACTTTTGTTTTTAAGTCCAGGGTCAACCCTTATCTATTCTTATAATCTGCACTTATGTTATGATGTTGATTGGGGTTAGTAGAGACAAACGCCAAATAACACGTAACAATAAAAAAGGTTTTAATAGGTTGGTAAAAAGGTACAGAAATCGCCTGGGTAGTCAATAACTAGCTCAGCTAAGAACTTCCCTGTCTAGCTATCTTCCATGTCAACTGACATGCCACTATTTAAAGTCTTTGTTCCCAGACAAGTTTATCTTCCAGAGGGGTGGTAGGTTTCTGACACAACAACTTACTTCCTCCTCTTATGTCCAATTTCATATATATCTATACCTTAAGTGGCTATTGGGGTTGTTTTTTGGGGTGAATATTTTTTTAATCATTTCACCCTAACAAGGTAATAATGCTACTAGGATGCAAGGTGTGCAAGTGGAAGAAAATGAGAGAAGAGAAAGGACAATAAAAGAACAGGAGCCAGGAAAACAGAAGATGGCAATTGTCAATGCATTTAAATTTTTGAAAATTGTAGGTAATAGGAGGATGCTGAGGATATCATGGACCAGGCATGTGAGCAACGATGAGGTCTTGGAGAGAATGCAAACAAGAAGGAAGCTTATACTTAACACCAGGGAGAGGCAGATGAAATTTCTGGGACATGTACTGAGAAAGGAGAGCCTGGAGAATCTGATGCTCACAGGTCAAATAGAGGGAAAGAGAGACAAAGGAAAGCAATCCATGACATACCTGGTGGGCAAGTGGACAACAAAAACGTGGTCTGGGGGAAGTAGCAGAGGGACAAAACTTATTGAGAGCTAAAATGGATAGCGGGGGAGTGAAGAGCAGTGATCGCCTACATCCTGAACGAACATGGCACATAAAAAGAAAAGATGATAGGAAAGCAATAAATTGGAAGAATGTTCCACAAGCTAGAAGTGTGAGAAAAGAAACTATTAGAATAGAACATACAGTTGCGTCTATCTAGTTCAACAGAAAAATGGTGAGACCTAGTAGCCTATATAGTTGCATATTTAAATTTATGCAGGTGATGCACCAAGCTCATTGGAATAATTTCCTTGAAAATATTTGTAGAAAATACAGAATGAAGCCATGTCACATTGATAAGAAAGAGAATGAAGTCAAGATGCCAGGATAGGATCGATAACATTACAGACCCTTCTTTGAATTATGTCAAGAATATCAAGATTTATAGCTAGAAAATCAGACTAGATATGGCAGCAATATTCCATGCATGGACACAGGGTAAATTTATAAATATGCAAGATGGATTCTGATGAGAAAAATTGTCTGGTGCAACAAAAAAATTACCATAAATATCTTGAAAAGTTTAGGATTCTTGTTAATGTTTTCTGAAACAATGCAGAAAGAATGCAAATAGCATTTAAATAATCATCTATCAATATTTCAAAGTGAGGGAACCCAAAGGAAAAAAAAATGTCCAAACTCTAAATTCCTTTTTTTTCTTTTGACAAATAACACCGAAAGACATAAAGAAATCTTTAAAAAAGTATCAGAACATACAGAAATACATGTCAAATATTTGGCATTGAAGAGTAACATTTAATTTTCTTCTTTTAGTTTAATATATTGAGTGAATAGAACAAAAATGCAGTTTAAAAACATCCCTAGAGTAATATCTTGTAGACTTACAAGATTCTGTACCTTGTTAAATGGAAATGAGAAGGAGTTAAACTGTAATTTCGTTTACAACTCATAAACATAGAATACAATCAAGATAATTTAATGGCATCCAAATGTCCCAACAAGCAGTGTTATGATAAGAATAGTAATCATTTTCTTCTGATTACTTCCCTTTTTTCTTATCAGTCTTTCTTTTTACTTTCTTGGACATTTTTTTTTCTTTTTCTTTTACTCTCCATCTTGTCTCTTTCTTCTATATGTGTTTCTTTTGAACTTGCACGAATTTTCTTTATATATTCTTTTCATTTTCCTTTCTTTCTTTTTCTTGCAATCTCTTTCTTTTCTTTTCATTTAAAATTGTTTCTTTCTTTTCTTTTCAAATTTCTTATTTTCCTCTCAATTTCTTTTCTTTTCAATTCTTCTAATTTTTTTCTAATCTTTCTTTTTCATTCGATTTTCCATTTTCTTCCATTGCATTGCTCCCAATTTCTTTTTTTCTATTTATTTTATAATTTCTGTCTTCCTTTCTTTTCAATTTAAGTTTTTGAATTTACTTCTCAATTTCTTTCTTTGTTTCTCTTTCCTAATTTCTTTTCTTTTTTTTTTTCTGTACTTCTTTTTAATTTCTTCTTTTTCCCTTGCTAATTTCTTTTTCGTCTATTATTCTTTTCTTCTCTTCCATTTTGTCTTAATTTCTTTCTTTTCTTTTCTTTTTCTAATTTCTTTCTCTTCTATTTTTCTTTCTCCTCAAGTACATTTTCATTTCTTAATTTTTCTTTCCTTTTCTAATTTCTCTCTATTCTTTTTTCTTCCTTTCATTCTTTTCCAATACTCTTTCATTTCTTTAATTTCCTCTACTTTTATAATTCTTTTCTTTTTCTTCTATTTTTTCTCTTACCCTTCTCATTCTATTTGCTTCTTTCTGTTTAAATTTCTTTCTTTCTTTTCAAGTTTATTTTTCTTCTTTTCTTCATTATTTTTCTTTTTCTTTTGCTTCCAGTTTCCTTCTTTCTTTCATTTTCTTTTTGTTTTCTTCTCTAATTTCTTCTTTCAATTCTAATTTTTTTCTTTCCTTTCCAAATTCTTTTTCTCTTCTCTTTCCCAATTATCTTTTTAAATCTCTCTCTCTCTCATTTTCTTTTTTTTTCTTCTTTTACAACTAAAAAAGACAAAATAATCTCATTTTTAAATGAATTCACTGCTTGGATATTAATTACCTGAGATCATTGAAATTCAATTATCAATGTAAATTGTGAGAAAATAAAAACCTTACAAAAACCTGCATTTTTTTTTATTTTTCTAAATTGGAAACTTCCTGACAAAAAAAGGAAAAAAAATGGGAAAAACATATTAAAAAAATTTGTGAATAATGCGTAAAAAACTATGCTTATTGACAAATATTTGGTTTTTGGAAGATGAGAAAAAATTCCTTTTGAAAGAGTGTATGCATATTTTACAAGATTACAAATATACTGAGCTAAAATAGTATAAAATTGTTGGTTATATGTCAGATCTGTTTTGAGTAAGTTAAGATTACAATATCATTCTAAGGATATTTTAATATTACTTCCCAGATTTTAACGTGATGCAGAAAGATGTCTTTTAGGCTTTTAGAAATAAACTTCCTAAAAATATAGGATTGTGTTTGTTTTTATTTATTTTCATCAGTCCATCCATCTATCAACAACCATACACACACAGACATACACACACACAGACATACACACACACAGACATACACAGACACACACACAGAAACAGTTACTAATACATATAAAATGAATAAAATGCTACACACATATGCAATATTGATTTTTGAGAAACACAATATTTATTGCTGACTGGTTTTTATCATACAAAGTATTCAAATTATCAGAATGTCTCATCATTCAGACAAATTTTAAAAGGTATAAACATAACTTGTAGGTCATCAGTATTTGAGTGGGTGAGTTAGTAAAGGGTGTTCCAATAACTTGGGCTGATTTTAAATGTGAATTATGTTTAAGCGTTAATGATATTTTTCTTTTTCTTTCAGATTTAGCAACTTAAGTCTTTGGCAGTTTCAACCATGAAAAGATTAACAATCAAACGTGTTAAAGTTATTGAAGCCTATTATGAAAATGGACGTTCAAACAGAAATGCAATGAGAAATTCCCAGGTAATATCATCTCTCGAAACAGTGAAGTCAATTGGCCACCATGATCCTGTGACTTGATGCCTTTAGATTTCTTCCTTTGGGGTCATCTCAAAAGTAAGGTCCATGTCAACAAGCCAAATACAATTCAACAGCTGAAGGAGGAGATGATAAGGCATATTGGTGAGATTGAGGAGCAACTATGCAGAGATATCATCAAAAATTTTGACCATCGAGTGGAGGTGTGCAGCTGAAGCCTTGGCGGACATTTTGGTGATATTTTTCACAGATAATTGCCATGATTTAAATAACAGGATCCAATAGAGAAATAAATAAATTTTCGCTAATAACACTGATCTATTTGCTGCTGACTTTGATCTGTCTTTATTTTGTTATGATTTTAAGCTATTAATTAATATTTTGTTAATTTGCCAAAGGTTAATTCATATTTGTCTAATAGTGTTATGTTTGTGAAATTAACTAATACTTAATTCATAAGCAGAATCATTTAATATTGCTATGAATTCAGCAAATATACAAAAATAGAAAGGAGTATAAGACAAGAATGTATCTTCTTGCCAGACTTATTCAGCCTATACAGTGAGGCAATTCTGAGAGAATTAGAAGTCCTTCCAGGATTTACTATTGGCAGCCACAATCTTAACAACATATGATATGCGGATGATACAGTGTTGATAGCAGACAAATAGAAAGAAGACTACAAGAATGCCTACAGAAGGTACTAAAGAAAAAAGAGAAAAAAAAGAATAATCATCAATTACAAAAAGATGGCATGCATGGTTGTTGGCAAAAGGAACATCCCAATATGCAATTTATAAATTGGAGATACCAAAATCAAGCAAATACAAAAATTTAAATATCTGGAAAGTGAACAGAGTATAGAAAGTGTCACACTGAAATCCAAAGGTGCACTGGGATAACAAAAGATGCCTTCCAAAAGCTAAGCAAAGTATTAAAAAATAGGAAAATTTCATTGGAAGCAAAGAAAAGAGTACTGAACTGTTATTTAATATCTGTCCTATATGGTAGTGAATGCTGGACAATCTCCTCACAGATAAAGAAGAGACTTGATGCAGCAGAATACCATGGACCAAACATGTGAACAACGAGGAAGTTTTAGAGAAAATGGAAGCAAAAAGTTCACTTATACTTAACATTAGAAACAAAAAGTTGAAATTTCTAGGGCATATGATGAGGAAAGAGGGCTTTGAAAATTTGATACTCAAGGACAGATTGAAGGCAAGAAAGTGGAAAACAACATATAACCTATGTAGTGGGGCACTCCAACATAGTGTAATGGTTAGCAAGCTTGTCTTGCTAGATCAATTACAACTGAACAGTGAGTTTGATCCTCACTGGATGTCACATACTTTCAGCCTTATGCCACATCCAAGCTATGCTTAGAAAATCAATCAATGTAGTTGAGTAAATGGATGGCAGAACAGGGTTTGAGAGAGATAACAAAATGACAAAATTTATTGAGTATGACAAAGGACAGGAAATTGTGGAGTGCTATGATTGCCAACATCGTGAATGAACCCGGCATATAGAAGAAGTTATTTATGCCAAATAATATCTTAACAATTGTGTCAATATTGCTGACCTGAAATATTTTAGAGAGTTACTTGGATTTCATTACTGAGGTATGAATGCTGTGGAGGGTAATGGACAGATATTTTCAAGAATGTATTCATTCATTCAGACATCTTCTCAGAATCTCCAATAGGGAACATAAGACAAATGACTTTGTACAAAGCCAAGTATCACAACTGGCAGCCCCCCCCCAGGATCCCCTCTTGGTAATAGTAAAGAGGAGAAGGTTGTTGTGGCTTGGATATGTCATATGCCACAATACTCTACCCAAGATTGTCCTTCAAGGTACCTTGGACTTGGATAGACATAGGGGGAGGAAATCCAAAAGCTGGATGGACAACATAGAAGAATGGACCAGGATGGAGACTTCGAGGCTGTTTTGTGAGGCATAAAACAGTTTTGGTTGGCAGTGTCTAGCTGTATCATCATCACTCATGTCTCCTCTGCAATTGGCTCGGTCATGAGATAAGAAGAAGAAGAATTCATATCTGGTTCTGAGATTCATATTCTTGAATATCTATATATATATATATATATATATATATTTAATCATTTCACACCAAGCAAAATGATAACACCACTAAAATGCAAGATGTTACTGTGAGTGAAAATGAATGAAAAGATTTTACAAGGAATCAGAAACCTGATCCAACACAGGAAATAATGGATAAACTTCTACTCCTGTTCCAAAACCGGCAAGGAGGGTGAACTGGAAATTAAGTGAACTTATCTACTCCAATTATATATATATATATATATATATATATATATATACACCTTTGAAAAGTGACTGAAAACCATACCACGGGTTGACCCAAGCCTTGTGAGTGAAATTGGGTAGATGGAAACCTTGGGAGCCATCAATAGCTGTGCTAGAACAAAGCCACAAATCATTGTGGCAGAGGGCTTGAGTGCCCTGGCCTTGTTCAAATTGTTGATCATGCTAGATAACACGCTATCTCCCAGAAACTGTAACTAAGGTCTGCTCAGCATAGTTGCGGTATAAACGACAGGTGGGCTCTGGGTGTTGAGCAAACACAAAATATTTCTGATCAAGTGTCTGCAATAGGGATTGGCTAGATGCCCTAGTAGACTGGTATCCTCGAATATGAGTGGCCAGCTATTATCTATATATATATATATATATATATATATATATATATATATATTTTTATATATATATATATTGCAAATGACAGGCATTTTATGGCAGTTTTAATGATTGTATTTTTCAAATTACAACTAATCTTTCTCAAACAAAGAGGAAATTCCATCTTGAATTGCCAAAAGTTCATTTTGGAAGAAATAAAAAAGTAATATGGTCTGAACCTTTGACTCACTTTTACGGTTTTTTTTCAAAATGAACTTCGGACAATTCTTGACACAATGTCCTTGTTTGAGAAAGATTATTTGTAATTTGGAAAATATGACCATTACAATTAATTGGCATCAAATATGTTCTTTTCAATAGAATATTTGCCACCTAAATACATAGAATATATATATATATATATATATATATATATATATATATATATATATATATATACACTGGGTGTAACAGCAAAATTGCCCATTTGTTAGATTAAGCTTTGAACTGTTGTATCTTAGAAATGATTAGATATATCTTACTGTAATTCTACAAGGTTATAAAAAAAATATTGGACTCTTACTTTGCACAATAAGAATGTATTTCGCTTTAAATTGAAATGATGATCACTCTTGCTGCAGCATGAAATATTTAATATGCATATAAAAAGATGCCTAATATAGATGCAACAACACGAACATGAACATTTGGCAGTTTATCCACAATCTCAATTCCAATATACAACACCTTATTTGAAAACTGGAATAAATAAAATAAAAATTAAACCAACAGACTTGTTTGGATGAATACTTTTGTGTAAATAAACCTCATATATATATATATATATATATATATATATATATATATATATATATATGTTGACATTTGAAGAGTTAGGGGATGGATTTTGGGTAGCTCATTAATGCAAAACTATATTATGGAAATTTGAATTTGTTTTTATGTTTACATTTGAACACTAATTCATTCTTCTGATTCATTAGTTAGCTTTCATTATTTATTGTATTTTGTTATTGTCAATTTTTTCTTTAAAGAAAAAATTAAAATAATAAAATACAATGCAATAATAATAAAATGCAATACAATAGGAAATGGTTTGTAAATTTTAACGCCTCTAAAATTAAATTGCTCTCATTTAACAACCACAGAGAAAATATCCTGCTCTCCATCAGCATGGCTGATGCTAGACACCTGAAGAGCAGCATACCATGGTTTCTTGTCATGTTTTCAACTGACTTGAAGTGGAATGGCTACATCAAATCAATAGCTGCATCTACTGCAAGGAAGGTTTTGTCACTGTGTAATGCCAGAAGTTTTTTCTTGTCAGGGTCCATCTTGTGCATTTACAAATCTACCATTCGTCAGTGCATGGAATACTATTGTTATTTCTGGTGCTCCTGCTATTTATTCTCAAGGTTCTTGACAAAATCCAAAGAAGTATCTGTAATCGATCCTGATTAGGCATTTGAACTTCAGTCACTTTCTCATCAATGTACAATGATTTACTGATGCAAGTCCTACTAATTAACACATAGCCATGAGTGTGTGCATGTTTATATATATATATATATATATATATATATACACATACACACACATATGTGTGTGTGTGTGCGTGTGTGTGTGTGTGTGTGTACAATGATAGATAGATCAGGGAAACAAAACTAAAATAAATGAAAGTATACAAATTACATTAAGCACTTGCTTCTACATCTCAGAATTAATTGCATTTTTTTCAATGAAACAGCTGTAAACTGCCTTCCTCATGAATATAAAAATATCACTAATCCTATCCAGTTTATTGTTTGCGTAAACTACGTTGTGGTTGCACTTCTAGATTAATATCTGTTTGGGATTGCCAGTACGTGTGCGTATAAATGGTCTGTGTAAATAGAGAGGCTGTGAAAATAAATTTGAGGCAAAGATAACATGTTTGTCTAAATATATACCCCTTTGTGCTGACACATGTCTGCAGAATTTATCTGGCTCATTCTTTATTTAATGTTGATATGCCGTGATTTGAATGTACTAACAGTAGAAAGAATACAAAAGACGAGGAGGGAAAATAAAAAGTGACTTGTACACAAGCTATTCACATGAAGTCTTTACTCATTACGTCAGTGTATGAGAACTGATAATAGTGTCTTGCATGGAGAGAGAGTTATTTGGAGAGAATTTAATAACAAACACATGCACTCACGCTCAAATATGCACACACACACATAATAGTAATAATAAAAATTATCACATATATTGATATATGTAAAATTATGCAATTTAATGTATTTATGGCTTTATGAATTTAAGTACAGTACTAGATTGGCAGCTAGGTCTCATAATTTCCCAGTTAAATTTGCTAAATGTAACTGTAAGTTCTATGCTGATAGTTTCTCCTCTCACACTTTTCACTTGTGGAACTCTCTTCCAGCTTCTTGCTTCCCAGTCCAGTTTGAGCTTCAAAAATTGAAATTCAATGTTAATCATTAACTTCTGTTTTCTTAATTCCAATTCTTTTATTGTTCTCACCTCTTAATAGTATTTTTTTATTCTCATATTCATTCACACTCAGTAAGCCTTGCATCTTAGGGGCTTTATTGCCTTGCTTGGAATGAAAGAAGTAAAAAAATGTCTATCAAATTGAGCAGAATTTTAGTTTCATGATGGTGTCATTCAAAGGGTCAGATAAGACAATTATTATCTATCTATCTATTTATCTATCTATCTAAAATAGTCATATCTAAACTGGATTAACATGAAAATTTTAGCAAATCACAGATAAATATTGTCAACATTTTATTTATTGCTAATAATAATAATAATATGTATATCTATCTATCTATCTATATCTATATCTATGTATATATATATATATATATATATATATATATATATATGTGAAAAGTGAATATAAATATAAATAAATATATATATATGTATAATTATTTATATATTATATGCGCGGTACTTATTAGAAAGCGCTCAATATCAGAGATAGAGCTAACATATTTGGTTGGATAGATGTGAGTTTGTGACCCTGGGTTTCACGCTTTAGCGATCGTCAGACAAACTGATTACTGTTTTAAAAAATTTGGGTTTATGTAGATTGCGTGTATTGGTGTTATTGTGGAAGTGGTGGGGGAGATTTCGTCGTTTTGTCATTCATCGTACTAACGCAAACATCGATGTATGCAGACACATATACATATACATACTTGGTCGTCCGTCGGGACTCATACATATATATAAACATATGTAGACAGTTTCGGCTATGACACATGTATGTATACGGGTGGTGTTATGTCTATACATACGCATTTGTATGTTGAAATGTTGAAATTTAAACATTGGAAGTGTGGCGGAAATGTCTCGTTATTGTCTCGTGAATGTATCCATGTCATATTATGAAATTTTTTTTTTTTTTTTTCCGTTGAAAAATATTTGAAAAATATTTTCTCGCATGTATGTATATATGTGTGGTGGGGTTTGTGTAAAATTATGATAGGTAAAAATTATTATTAAATTATTTATATTTATTTTTAAATTTTTGAAAAAAAAATGGGGTTTATTTGTTATATTTAAAGCTGGTTATTTGTTTGTTTTTGGTGACTGTGTATATGTAACAGGTAAAAAATTGTAATCCTTATTGTTTAATTTATATGGTGATGTTTAATTTAATAACGGGTTTATATGATATGATGTGATAGTAATGTTTCAAAGGATTGGAGACAATGCTATTTAGGTTTTAGCTAATAGTTATTGTAAACTGGAAGAAATTGCAGATTGGTAGAAATGATCAGTAACGGTGGTGGGAGAATGATAAAACCATGAATGTAGTTATAGTGGTGGTAGCTTGAACTAAAAAGTGGTTGTTGGTGTTTTATTTTTGTTTTATTTAAACAAACAAATAACCAGCTTTAAATATAACAAATAAACCCCCATTTTTTTTCAAAAATTTAAAAATAAATATAAATAATTTAATAATAATTTTTACCTATCATAATTTTACACAAACCCCACCACACATATATACATACATGCGAGAAAATATTTTTCAAATATTTTTCAACGGAAAAAAAAAAAAAAAAATTTCATAATATGACATGGATACATTCACGAGACAATAACGAGACATTTCCGCCACACTTCCAATGTTTAAATTTCAACATTTCAACATACAAATGCGTATGTATAGACATAACACCACCCGTATACATACATGTGTCATAGCCGAAACTGTCTACATATGTTTATATATATGTATGAGTCCCGACGGACGACCAAGTATGTATATGTATATGTGTCTGCATACATCGATGTTTGCGTTAGTACGATGAATGACAAAACGACGAAATCTCCCCCACCACTTCCACAATAACACCAATACACGCAATCTACATAAACCCAAATTTTTTAAAACAGTAATCAGTTTGTCTGACGATCGCTAAAGCGTGAAACCCAGGGTCACAAACTCACATCTATCCAACCAAATATATATATATATATATATATTATGCTATTATAAAAATGTAATTTTAAGTTATGCCATATTTATGGGTAAAAGTGATCAATATCAGAGATAGAGCATATATAAATATAAAAGTCAGAACTGATGTCAACACCAAACAGTGATAGAGTGTTTCATGCTTGAACACAATCTTCAGGCCATGTGTTTTGTGTTTTGGCTCAACTATGCTGGTTAATAGTGCATTATGGGTAGCAAGGTCTATTGTATTATCCCAACAGTTGTTGGGTAGGCACTAATGGTTATGTTTCAAATTATTCTAGATGCTATTGAGTAGAAATAATTGTGACTCTGAATGTGATTATTTATAGTTCTTTTATCATGTGGTTTATTAACTTTTTGCTAGTATTTATTACTTATTAATTAATTATTTATTATTTTTAAGTAACATAGTAAATAGTTGAGCAACAACACATATGGCCTGAAGATTGCATAAAAACATGGAACTGACATCACTAGATGTTGACCTCTAATTCTACAGAAAACTAATAATCTTATAAATATAAGCAGCTATACTTGTCCAGCAAAACCTTAGGTGTTTTAGCTTGTAAATGAACAAACCAACACCCAAGGGGAAAAAAAGGGGAAAAAAAGAAAGAACTAAGAACATGTTCTTCCAGCGAAAATAATCGTCTAGAATCTAAGTTCAGAGTCCAAAGAAAAAACCTCTGACACGAGTAAAGTAAAAATAACTAAGCAAATACATTAAGTAGAGCAAACTAAGTAAACCTAAAGAACCAGACAAGTTTGTCTGGCTCTTTTAGGTTTACTATATATATATATATATATATATATATATATATATATATATATATATATATATATATATATTAAAAATCTGCCAGAGCAGATTGAGCTAATGTTGCACTGCCAAAAAATTTGTTTTAGTTAATGATGGAGAAGTGTGGGTGAAAAAGTCCAAAGAAGGAAATTTTGATGTACCCCAGGGATCTTTCAATGGGGTAGGGATTTTGGAGCTGATGAGCATAATTATATTATGCAAAATGAATAAAACTGTCCATATTGACAGTCACAGTATTTACAGAGATTATGGGCTAATCATGGTGCCAGATAATAAAAGGGCTAATGATGTCATCAGGAAAAAACTCTTTAAGGATTTAAATTTTGACATCACTGTGGAAATGAACATGAAAATTGTTCAATATTTAGATACTGAATTTAACCTTTTAGCTAGTATGTTTTTCCCATATAGAAAGCCTAACACTGTGTTAAAATATGTGAATTCAAAGTCCAATCACTTAGTATGGGTAATTAAGCACATCCCAAGTGGAATTGAGAGCAGATTGTAAAGGAATTCCTTGACAAGGGAAATATTTGATGAAAAAAAGAAAGAATAAATCTGCCATTTATTCTTTCTTTTTTCTTCATTGAAGGGAGAAGGACATGAAATTGACCTTAAATTTAAACCCTGGATTGATCAACAACTGAGGAATAACAAAATAAAAAAAGAGACGTAATTTGGTTCAACTCCACCTTTAATCTGCAGGCAAAAACAAAAATAGGAAAAATATTATGTGATTTAATAAGGAGACACTTCCTGAAACCCTCTGAATTGTCCAGAATTTTTAACAGCAACACAATAAAATTGAGTTACAGTTGCACTGGCAATTTAAACAACATCGTAAAGAGGCAAAATACAAGGAATTTGAAAAATGATGCACAAAAAAGCAGTGAAAACAACAAGTTACATAATTGCAAAAACAAAAATAAATGCCCTTTGGATGGAGCCTGCTGCACAGAGGGTGTAATTTACCAAGCTGAAGTTAAAGGTGATAGTGGATAAAAGAGAGTTTATATTGGAGGGTGCCTTTAAGAAATGCTGGTACTACCATGCTTCTTTATTTAGGATACAGAATATTGGGCAGAGTAGAAAGCTGATGGATTATGTTTGGAAGTTATCGTATATTGAGAAGGGTCAAATCTGGTAGGGCTAGCAGCAGTAGCTGTAAATTGTGCCAGGAGAAAAAGTCAGCAATTGTAACACATCCTGATCATGCAAAATTGTTAAATGAATGATTGGAGATAATGCCGAAATGCTGATATATTAACAAGTACATCCTTGGCATCTATGAGTCCCAGTGAATGTGAATAAAGAAATTTTTTTTTACACTTCCTCCCCTTCTTGACTTCCAGTAATCTAATGTGGTTAAAAAGAAAATTGGGGTGTGTTGAAGAATATAATTTGCCTTGGTACTTGCCAAGACACAATTTGAAAATTGAGCACTATTTTTATACATATATGTCTTTCAGATGGTAATTTCCTGGCCTATTTAACATATATTTTGTATTTAAAAATATATATATATATATATATATATATATATATATATATATATATATATATATATATATAATAATAAATATACATATACAAATACTTACATTTAGGTGTACAACTTAAGTTTCGCTGGTATACGGTTGCTTATATCTGGTTGTTTGATTTATCCAAATCTATACCTATATACATACATACATACATACATACATATATATATATATATATATATACATGTTTCATTAAAATGACTGACACACCTCTACAGTTAAAGTTTTCATTTAATTTAATATATATATA